>OX381714.1:14719128-14976417 GCA_947462335.1 Harmothoe impar | reverse complement strand
GAAAAATCTTAAAGAAATGACAATGTTTACGCAATGTTTCTCCAATGTCTTAGCCTGCGGTTGGTTCTAGTGTGAGTGTCTTCTCCCCCCCCCCACCTTTACTGGGGCATTCACACTCAGTGGTCAGCACCTGGGGATGGTGCAAAGCATCGTGCTATACCACTACATTATGTGTGGAGACAGTGAACGCTATGATATAGCCGTGGACCACCTCATTGAGAGTCTTGCTCCAAGGTCTCTATTCAGCTATCATAACCATAAAGTGCATAATTTTGAAGGGGGATTGTTACGCTGCTGAATAGAAAGCAAGATGCATTGATGAAGTTACTTGCCTGGGCATTATTGTACTGGTGGTCTTCTGTCTCAGGTCCCTTTGGTTTGAGGGCCTAATGGTATGACAAGAGGCATTTTGTCAATAAAAGAATTCATAATCTCTCACTAATGAAGCCCTAACTGATTCTGAATTTTCTGACAGACTTGCAGTACCGCGATAATGTCAGTGCCATTGTGATATCAGGAAATGCCTCTACTACCGCCCACATAAGTTTGGTCTTCAGTTGGCATTGGGTTCCTAGGGCATTTGATTTCTTTGACTGTTATCATCAACTGAATCCCCATTGAAGTGTAAAAGTACAGATTAAAAGTGTCACCAATGTTCAAGTGGAGTTTTATCTCCATGAGGCCACCTGTGCTGCTACATTGAATTGGTCTAGCAGGGTTAATGTGCTGTCATCGAAATAAGGGACACACTCAAGTAATGTGGAAAGGTAGGCCTTTAATATCCAAATCAAGGTAAATATGATAGTACTATTATTATAACATGATATTTACAATGAATGTTGTTTGTATTCTTCACCAAAGCCTCACAACTTTAACGGCATGATGCATGAATACGGCCCTTAGTAATATACACTCACCAGGGCTACATTCATGAATTTTAAGGAAAAAACACATTGAAGCACTTTGCTGCTCTTAAAGGGATGGTGAGGCTGATACATGATGGCAACCAAGTTATACATAAATACCTTCATCAAACCATATTGTACTTGTACCCCCAGGGGAATTGGCTGGAGCAAGTCTTTAGGTTGTACACTCAGAAGTTCTAATCATTACCTTTATGGCCCTCAAAATGCTTTGATGCACTACAAATGGGTTTACTATGATTCATTTCTTCCACCGACATATAACATAAATCTGTCAGTATTGAGATATTATTCTTCATCCACTACTGTGACTCACAGGAAGGTATTTCTTCAGATGACCCCAGGCCTGCATCCAAAGGTTTGGTCTCTTTTATATCAAATTATAGCCTGTATTTGCAAATGTGGTGAGGGAGCACTTTACTGTTTATACACAGTATAGACCTATACCCGTATAAACCCAGGGCAGGGGGCGTGGCATCGACTCGCTGGAGGTAGTTCCCCCAGCGCTCCTGGGGGGCGCCAGCGGTCCCCTAGGAGTTCCAGCGCCCACCGGGAGGTGGCGCCCCGGTGTGACGTCATCCCCCCGCGTGACGCCACCAGCCTTGACGTCGCTTAGCGACTATTTCATCTGTTGTGTGCGGACTAGATAAGGCAACTCAGTTTGAATCTGGTTCAGTCGGCCTGTAAGCATCATAGAGTACCAGTGTTTTTGAAAATTTTGGAAGTTACAGAAGTTTGTGGAAGTTGCGGAAGTATGGGGAAAGCTAAGAAGTCTCCTAAGAAGGCAAGCAGGCCGGCTGGAGAGGAAGAAGCCAGCGTTTTGGCTGAAACAAAGAAAGTGCTGGACTTGACGAGGGCAGCGTTGGCTGAATCGGAGAGCAGGATCTCGAGGGTAGAGGGCAGTTTCTTGCGACCATGGTTGGAAGTATTCAAGGGACAATCTCGGTCGAGAGCAGGACGAGGGTAGCGGCCAGATCAAGCTCGTCAGCAGGTCCTCAGTCGAGGAGGCGTCGGTAGGAGACTCCACCCAGAGCAGCTCGAGACCCGTCAGATGACTCAAGGGCATCGTCAGGGAGACCCGAGGGCCATCGTTGTCGATCAAGAACTAGATCAAAATCCAGTAAGCGATCTGGGTATTCCCAGAAAAATTTTGTGGATAGATCTATTAAAATTGACTCCTTAGAAGCCCTAATGCTGGTCAGTATCAGGACCATTTTTATCATGTCTAAGCAGGGGGAGGATGTACAGGTTCTTATTGACCACATTGAATTGCTGTGTGAGAAGGCATTGACAAAGGTTTATAGAGTCGGTTCACTTATTGCCTACAATGAATGTGTAAGGGACAGGGCTGATGACAAAGGACCCTCTGTCTTTGGTCAAGTGTTTAACAGTGATGTTTTCCGTCATTTCTCATATGAAAGTACCATAGTCTCCGCAAGTAAGGGCTCCAAGGGTACAAAATCCTCATCTGGGAAATCTGGGGAAAAGAGGCCTTGTTTCAGCTACAACAATGCCCAGGGCTGCGACAATCAGGGTTGTAAATATTTGCATGTGTGCACGTTTTGTTGCAGTGGGTCCCATTGGTCTTCGACCTGTAATGTGTCTAAGCCTGAGAAATAGGCTGAAACGGGCAGGCTTGGAGCGGGAGGTGCCTTAGAACCCGTTCAGGCTATTGCCCACGATTTCCCCCCCCCCAGTCTGTAAAATCTGACCCTCTATACCCTAATTGTAGCCCCTTCATTCCTAGGGGGGCGGGGTCTGGGGTGGTTGATACTGAGGGTAATGGCATCAGTATAGGATCTGGACCTGTATTGGTTCCAGTCGATGACACATCAGAAGCTTCTCACACGTGTGGGTGTGCTGGTATGTGTATGTGTGACTCTGTTTTAAATCCTGACTGCGACCCTTTCTATCCAGCTATGGTTGTAGGTTATGATCCGCACCTTGAATGCCTGTCGACAAGCCTGGACAGGGTGCTTTTATTTACCATAGCGGGTGACTCTCGAGTGGACGAGGTCAGTGTGTACAGTGACTGTATCAGGGGTACCTGTGGTTGTATTCATTATATTGGTCGTGAAGTTTCCCAGTTGAAGCCTTGCAGGTTTGCTCCATACATATCAGGAGCGGACTATGTGGTCACTGGGGCGCATGCTGAGGCTAAGTTCATATGGGAAGGCGTAAATGATGGTTTCAAAATTGTGGATGATGGTTGTGATACCAGATACTCATGTACTAATTATAAGTCCATTGAGGAAGAGCCTTTTGAACCTTTCTGATGTAACCGCACTGTCGGCTGCATTAGTGCGGAAAGTGTTGTTCAGTCTGAAGAATCCGGTCTGAACATATTTCTAGTTTATCAACAATGTGTCAAACCTATCATTAATGGTTGGTGGGCAAGCTGGCCCCAACTCGCGCTTGGACAAGTCCGAGCGACATCGCTGGTATTTAGGAGGCCATGACAGCATCACTTCCCCCATATATTGGGGGGGATTCGTACGCGGTACCCATCTGCACTTTTAATACAACAGCACCAAGCGCACAGGAACTATTTTAACCAGCAACCTTTGGTGCCAGCGATGTCGCTCGGACTTGTCCAAGCGCGAGTTGGGGCCAGCTTGGTTGGTGGGTTTTTCATGGTAGGGCCTTTGTTGGTAGACACATTTATGAATTATGCCCACATTTGTTTGGGGATTTATAACATAGATATGTGCTGGGGTAAAATTGTTATAATGTCTTTGCTCATTTTATCTCTCCCCTTTCAAGTGATATGATAATTTGTATAATAATTTTGATAGTACCATGATACCAATATAAATGTGAGTATTATTGTAGATAAGGGTACAACTCTTTGTTCTCTCAGAGATGTTTGTATCAAGTATATTGCCTCTATAGGCAGTTGTAGAGAGGGGTCTGCATTCCCTATAAGTGGCAAAGTTGCATACTTCCAGATTGGAATTAGGCCCAATACACATGTGGAGTTAAGTAGACATCTAGCTGCTTTAGATATGTTATGGAGACATGAGGAATACCGCTACAAATATCCTCAGTCCTCGTTGTCCCAAAACATCCATAAATTACCATTAATTTCAAACACATTTTATAAGACTAGCTCATCAAAGCAACTGTCAAGATCTTAAGAGCTAAAGCACTAGGAGAAAATATATACAACACCTTAGGGAGGGCCAAAATTCAATACACCCACACCCTGCCTTGTCACATATGAGAGAGAATACCTTTAAGCACAGCTACCCCTATGTCCCGTTGACGCTGTCACAAGTTAACGAATCCCTAGATAAGATAATAGGTGCAATCTTATTACCATAGCGTTGCGCGGGTAGATGAACTGACAGTCCCAGCCGACAGTGTGTGATAGAATTTCTACCGTTGACAGAGAAGGGCGACATAATTTGGTTAGATGTGACCTTCTACAGAGGTGCGGGGTTACCCTTTGATGTCTGCTGGGAAAAATCTTAAAGAAATGACAATGTTTACGCAATGTTTCTCCAATGTCTTAGCCTGCGGTTGGTTCAAGTGTGAGTGTCCTCTCCCCCCCCCCCACCTTTACTGGGGCATTCACACTCAGTGGTCAGCACCTGGGGATGGTGCAAAGCATCGTGCTATACCACTACATTATGTGTGGAGACAGTGAACGCTATGATATAGCCGTGGACCACCTCATTGAGAGTCTTGCTCCAAGGTCTCTATTCAGCTATCATAACCATAAAGTGCATGATTTTGAAGGGGGATTGTTATGCTCCTGAATAGATGCCAAGATGCATAGATGAAGTTACTTGCCTGGGCAGTATTGTACTGGTGGTCTTCTGTCTCAGGTCCCTTTGGTTTGCGGGACTTCTCTGGTTGGGCATTCCTGCCTTATGGTATGACAAGAGGCATTTTGTCAATAAAAGAATTCATAAACTCTCACTAATGAAGCCCTAACTGATTCTGAATTTTCTGACAGACTTGCAGTACCGCGATAATGTCAGTGCCATTGTGATATCAGGAAATGCCTCTACTACCGCCCACATTAGTTTGGTCTTCAGTTGGCATTGGGTTCCTAGGGCATTTGATTTCTTTGACTGTTATCATCAACTGAATCCCCATTGAAGTGTAAAAGTACAGATTAAAAGTGTCACCAATGTTCAAGTGGAGTTTTATCTCCATGAGGCCACCTGTGCTGCTACATTGCATTGGTCTATCAGGGTTAATGTGCTGTCATCGAAATAAGGGACACGTTCAAATAATGTGGACAGGTAGGCCTTTAATATCCAAATCAAGGTAAATATGATAGTACTATTATTATAACATGATATTTACAATGAATGCTGTTTGTATTCTTCACCAAAGCCTCACAACTTTAACGGCATGATGCATGAATACGGCCCTTGGTAATATACACTCACCAGGGCTCCATTCATGAATTTTAAGGACAAAACACATTGAAGCACTTTGCTGCTCTTATTGGGATGGTGAGGCTGATACATGATGGCAACCAAGTTATACATAAATACCTTCATCAAACCATATTGTACTTGTACCCCCAGGGGAATTGGCTGGAGCAAGTCTTTAGGTTGTACACTCAGAAGTTCCAATCATTACCTTTATGGCCCTCAAAATGCTTTGATGCACTACAAACTGGGTTTACTATGATTCATTTCTTCCACAGACATATAACACAACTCTGTCAGTATTGAGATATTATTCTTCATCCACTACTGTGACTCACAGGAAGGTATTTCTTCAGATGACCCCCAGGCCTGCATCCAAAGGTTTGGTCTCTTTTATATCAAATTATAGCCTGTATTTGCAAATGTGGTAAGGGAGCACTTTACTGTTTATACACAGTATAGACCTATACCCGTATAAACCCAGGGCAGGGGGCGTGGCATCGACTCGCTGGAGGTAGTTCCCCCAGCGCTCCTGGGGGGCGCCAGCGGCCCCCTAGGAGTTCCAGCGCCCGCCGGGAGGTGGCGCCCCGGTGTGACGTCATCCCCCGCCGTGACGTCACCAGCCTTGACATCGCTAAGCGACTATTCCATCTGTTGTGTGCGGACTAGATAAGGCAACTCCGTTTGAGTCTGGGTCAGTCGGCCTGTAAGCATCATAGAGTACCTGTGTTTTTGAAAATTTTGGAAGTTACGGAAGTTTGTGGAAGTTGCGGAAGTATGGGGAAAGCTAAGAAGTCTCCTAAGAAGGCAAGCTGGCCGGCTGGAGAGGAAGAAGCCAGCGTTTTGGCTGAAACAAAGAAAGTGCTTGACTTGAGGAGGGCAGCGTTGGCTGAATCGGAGAGCAGGATCTCGAGGGTCGAGGGCAGTTTCGACCGACTTGCGACCATGGTTGGAAGTATTCAAGAGACAATCTCGGTCGAGAGCAGGACGAGGGTAGCGGCCAGATCAAGCTCGTCAGCAGGTCGTCAGTCGAGGAGGCTTCGGTAGGAGACTCCACCCAGAGCAGCTCGAGACCCGTCAGATGACTCAAGGGCATCGTCAGGGAGACCCGAGGGCCATCGTTGTCGATCAAGAACTAGATCAAAATCCAGTAAGCGATCTGGGTATTCCCAGAAAAATGTTGTGGATAGATCTATTAAAATTGACTCCTTAGAAGCCCTAATGCTGGTCAGTATCAGGACCATTTTTATCATGTCTAAGCAGGGGGAGGATGTACAGGTTCTTATTGACCACATTGAATTGCTGTGTGAGAAGGCATTGACAAAGGTTTATAGAGTCGGTTCACTTATTGCCTACGATGAATGTGTAAGGGACAGAGCTGATGACAAAGGACCCTCTGTCTTTGGTCAAGTGTTTAACAGTGATGTTCTCATTCATTTCTCATATGACAGTACCATAGTCTCCGCAAGTAAGGGCTCCAAGGGTACAAAATCCTCATCTGGGAAATCTGGGGAAAAGAGGCCTTGTTTCAGCTACAACAAGGCCCAGGGCTGCGACAATCAGGGTTGTAAATATTTGCATTTGTGCATGTTTTGTCGCAGTGGGTCCCATTGGTCTTCGACCTGTAATGTGTCCAACTCTAAGCCTGAGAAATAGGCTGAGACGGGCAGGCTTGGAGCGGGAGGTGCCTTAGAACCCGTTCAGGCTATTGCCCACGATTTCCCCCCCCCCCAGTCTGTAAAATCTGACCCTGTAGACCCTAATTGTAGCCCCTTCATTCCTAGGGGGGCGGGGTCTGGGGTGGTTGATACTGAGGGTAATGGCATCAGTATAGGATCTGGACCTGTATTGGTTCCAGTCGATGACACATCAGAAGCTTCTCACACGTGTGGGTGTGCTGGTATGTGTATGTGTGACTCTGTTTTAAATCCTGACTGCGACCCTTTCTATCCAGCTATGGTTGTAGGTTATGATCCGCCCCTTGAACGCCTGTCGACAAGCCTGCACAGGGTGCTTTTATTTACCATAGCGGGCGACTCTCGGGTGGACGAGGTTAGTGTGTACAGTAACTGTATCAGGGGTACCTGTGGTTGTATTCATTATATTGGTCGTGAAGTTTCCCAGTTGAAGCCTTGCAGGTTTGCTCCATACATATCAGGAGCGGGCTCTGTGGTCACTGGGGCGCATGCTGAGGCTAAGTTCATATGGGAAGGCGTAAATGTAGGTTTCAAAATTGTGGATGATGGTTGTGATACCAGATACTGATGTACTAATTATAAGTCCATTGAGGAAGAGCCTTTTTACTCCGAAATGTGTGGAATTATTGATCAAGAGGTAGCAGACGGTTATATTACTAAGGTCTCCTTCCCTCCTAGATGTGTTCATGCTATAGGCGGGGTGGAAAAATCCAGGCCTATCACTGACTGCTCTATGCCATGCCACAAAGCTATTAATGACTACATGGATACTACCTACGAACCTTTCTCATATAATTCTGTTTATACTGTAGTAGACCAGCTAGAGCAGGGTATGTTTATGGCTGTGGTCGATTTGAAATCCGCCTATAGGTCGGTGGGAATTTATGCCCCACACGCTGAGTTCCAAGGTTTCGCTTGGGACGGGGGTGAGGGTATTGAGTATTATATCAACAATCGTCTTAGCTTTGGTCTGCGCTGTGCCCCCCATATTTTTAACTCCCTGTCTAATTTTATAGGCAAGGTAGCAAACGCCTATGGCGTTGAAAAAGTGGTCAACTACCTGGACGACTTTATTATATTGGCAAGGTTGGAGGCAGAGTGTCTGCGTCAGAGAGATATATTGATCGAGGTGATGGAATTTTTAGGCTTTAAAGTCTCTTATAACAAGGTTACCTCCCCGAGCCAGAAAACAGTGTTCTTGGGTATTACTATTAATTCTGTGGCTATGGATGTGGCTCACTCTCACCAAATCAGTGCAACTAAAAAAGTGACGTACATGATCGGTGGACGTACATGATCGGCGGACGTACATGATCGGCAGCTTTATTTTTGTCTGAAATTTTTTTTTTCCAACTTCTCTCAAGTGTTGTCTCAGCATATAAGAAAGTCCCATCTCTTAAATATGTGTCATGGCCAGTACAGACCTTTGTTATTAATTGCTTATTACGTTAGGTGACGTACATGATCGGTGAATCTGTATGTAGTCCAAATCGTATTATAATGTAAGGATTTCAGGTTTGTAAGAAAGTATGTTATCCCACTCCCCCTGGTCTCCTGTAATGTCCCGAAGAACATGCCTAAATATGTCGCTTATGTTGAAATATACCCATTCCTCTGTTCCTTTTCAACCACTTTTTACTTATTCTGAACGCGACAAATTTCAAAGTTTTTTTCTGCCACATTTGTTTGACCCAATTACTGTAATCAGTGACTAATTGTAGTGGCCAATATGTCCCTCCCCATATCCCTTGTTACATGCAAACATTTCCTTTTATTTACCCTCTGTTATCCCATTTCAGTACGGTCCGATCATGTACGTCACCGATCATGTACGTCACCGATCATGTACGTCACCGATCATGTACGATCATGTACGTCACCGATCATGTACGTCATCGATCACCTACTCTATTTTCTATCATGTATATACCACTTACATATCAATAATGTATCAATAATGTACCTCCTCTCCATTGGTATCTTCTTTGTTCTGTATTCAATTAATATTATTATGTGTTAATAGCTACCGGTATGCAATAACTGTAATAATCAACAACTATGACTGCGATATTTTTTGATAGAAATCCTATTCATCTGCTTTTTAATACATAATATTATGTTGGCAACTCGATCACTGCTGATGGTGCAACACAAACTTATCTTTGCAGTATATACATCTCATAGTGTCCATTATATGTGTAAATGTCGAGATAACAAAACTGTGCGTATCTTACATAGATCCTGTTCATATACAAGGTCAGGATGACGATAAATAGCGGAATGTAGCTCGTCTTTGACAAGCAAAGATGTACACAATTTCATATCTAACGGTATCCCTATACCAAAGTGCAAATAAAGTTTAAATTCGTTCACAAAAATATACATGTATTTCATACATGGTTCATGTTCGGCAACAAGAATCAAAGACGTTCATATATAGTATCACACCAGGGAGGAAACGTAAAGCTAATTAATACTTCACAGAGTGTTACTGGTATAACATCTCGTCAACTAGCAAAGTTATATCTTCTCAATATGGACATTAAATTTACTATTCAAATAAATTACTTAATATTTATAACTGCTCGTATGTCTTTGATATTGTCACTTCCTTGACGATTTCCTGTGCCCTTTCCCTTTCCCTTTCCCTTTCCCTTTTGATTTTGGGGTTAGGTGCAGACCGAGCTCCTTGTATCTATGTAGAGACCAAACTCCACTCATCCTGGGAACTCTGTGTCTTGGCTTCCTGTATCTCCAGGTACTCTCTCAGTGCCAGCGTATCCAAAATGGGCCATTCATCCGAAGAAGTGTCACCCTCCTCTTCCCTCACCTCATTCAGAAACCTTCCTTCATTTCTCTTGTTTTTGATCTTTTCTTGTTGCTGCACTTCAGACTGAGAGTACTTATCCCCTAAGTTGGCATCTTGTTCACTGTCACTCTCACTTTCATCTGTCTCTCCCTCACTGCTGCTGGTGTATTCCATCTCTTCACCGACTTGGGTGACATGTAGTGCGAGTCTGTGTTTGGCCTGATTCACAGCACTGCGTGTCCTTCTCTCTATCCCATTACGGCGACGAAGTTCTGTCCGATGTGTCGAGTGCACCTCGTCAAGCAGATCATCTTCGTCGCTGGTGAATTCTGCTTCCCCAGGAGCGGTTTCGTTGCTTCCTAGGGCATGGGCAATCTCGATATCAATTACCTCTGGATTCTCCTCTTCACTGTCCGGATTGTTGTCGGACTCGCTGGTGGAATGGGGTTGCACATCGGAATCAGGCTCGCTGTCAGTTTGAGAACTGTCCTCTGATTCTTGTTGTGCACTTCCTGCGGGGCGACGTTTCTTCTTCCTTCTTTTGGGTGGGCCGACAGTAGGGGGTTTCTTCCCTTCCTTGAACCAGCCGTCACACGTTGGGCGTAGGTCGTCGGTCAAGCAGCACTCTTTGTAGCAGGAAGTTTCTCGAAGATAGAGGTTTCCTTCGTGGAAGGTGGCTTGGTGTACAGCTGTTATTCCTCGTACCTCCTTACTCTTCCAACTCTCCACTACCTTTGTACTGCTTTTGATTTCCTTAGGGTCTGCTTTCAGTAGGTTGATCTTTTCAGTCTGTGGTTGAACAACAGAAATGAATTCCTCCACAGTTTGTATCGATCCACAAGACTTCACTGTTCTGTCTGCCAAACCCTTCAGAGCACCGCCTACTCCGTCGCAGGGACCTTTTCCGTGGCCTGCCTCTAACCAGTTCCAGGTTATCCGGATGCCAAACAAGTTAGATGCCCGCTTCAGCATCTGGCAAGCGTACCTGTTTCGGTATTGCGAAGAGGGAGAATCCGTTACCAGGTGTAGGTGCTCCATGTCCGGTACCAGACGCTTTATTTCCGCCACAAGGAGTAAAAGGAAGGTGAAGGTTGTGGGGAAACACTTTTGCTTCACGCTGCTTATTCCAACAAAGTTAAAGTTTTTCAACTTTTCGGCCCCCTCTTCTCCCAACAACTTAGCATACATCACCATGGGGTGTAATGTCAACTGGTCTTTGCCAAAGAAGGCTGCTTGAATCTCTGCCATGAAAGACGTGGACCAATTTTCAGCATAGTCCATTTGACAAATCACATGCTTTGGTGGTAGATTTTCCTTCAGGAGTTTGATAGCTGTGTACTGGGCTTCTACCCTTGCCTGGTGCGCTCGGAAAATTTTAAGAGCAGATAGGAATCGTTTCTTGAACTTCCTTTTCGAGTACTGTTTTTTCTCCAGGACTGTGTGGTACACCCTACGTCGCTTAGGGCCCTCCGGGGGGTACCATCGTGTCTCCTTGTCCCACCTTTTGAACTGGACTACTTCTGCAGTAATGGCATCCAGTGCAGCCGTGATGTCTTCGTCCGACAAGAGTAGGAGCTCAGATGTGCGGTTTGGCAAGCCCTGCACAGCCTCGAGCATCAATCCCATGTTGGCGTGCGGTTTGCAGAGGCACACCGACCGTTTCAGGAAGACAGAGGTCTTCACGGTGCGCTTGTCCCTTGCTTTGCAGAAGGTAGCAAAGGACAAGGCCAGGTCCGTCTCCACAACGAACTTGCGGTGTAAGTTGCGCATGCAGTCTACCAGCGCAACAATAGGAATGCCGACGTCTTTTCTGTAGTACTTCTTGTCGGGAAGTGTGTACGAATTGTCTTCACGGCGCAGGAACTCATCGACAGCACGGCGCTTGTAGTCAGCCATGCGACAACGAGACGTCATCTGCTTTTTGCTTTTGTTCTTTGGGAAGATAGAGTTCCTGGACAGACGTATAGCTCGGGCTATGCTGGATTTCTGGGAAAACCGTTTCCTTGACCCTCCCAGACGCTCACTGAAAAGAATCTTCTTGGTGTCAGTTGAAGCATTCTTAAGTTGTTCTAAGATTTCAAAAAGGGGTAAGGCCATCTTCAGTTGGGCAGGGGTGGGATCAGGTAGTCCAATACCTTCCAAGAACTTTACTGTCTCCTTGTACACGGAAGAGGATTCGAGACTTTTGGAGTCCCCATCATGTCCATCCTCCCCTTCTGAATCGGGGGCCAGCACAAAGCCAACCTCCGGATTCTCGACCCACTCGGGGCACGGTCCGTCGTCATCGTCATCGTCGTCGTCGTCTTCTGAATCGGTGGCCAGCACAAAGCCAACCTCCGGATTCTCGACCCACTCGGGGCACGGACCGTCGTCATCGTCGTCGTCGTCGTCGTCTTCTGAATCGGTGGCCAGCACAAAGCCAACCTCCGGATTCTCGACCCACTCGGGGCACGGTCCGTCGTCATCGTCATTGTCGTCGTCGTCGTCTTCTAAATCGGTGGCCAGCACAAAGCCAACCTCCGGATTCTCGACCCACTCGGGGCACGGTCCGTCTTCGTCGTCATCGTCGTCTTTATATTCTATAACGGGCTGCTGGAGTCTTCCATCCTGCACGGGGCTCGTTAAACCAGTGTTCAAGTCCACTTCCATTAGTCGGTCCGCATCGTCGTCGTCATCGTCGTCTTTATATTCTATAACGGGCTGCTGGAGTCTTCCATCCTGCACGGGGCTCGTTAAACCAGTGTTCAAGTCCACTTCCATTAGTCGGTCCGCATCGTCGTCGTCATCGTCGTCTTTATATTCTATAACGGGCTGCTGGAGTCTTCCATCCTGCACGGGGCTCGTTAAACCAGTGTTCAAGTCCACTTCCATTAGTCAGTCCGCATCGTCGTCTTTGTCTGCCTCATTTGTATGTCATGTTTCATCCGTCTCACTGCTACTCTCTTCTTCCTCATTCTCAGATGAAGAAGTTATTGTGGTGTATGGGGATGGTGAACTCTCCTCCAAATTGTATTTAATTGGTGAAGCGTACCAGACGGATGATTCTGCGATGGAACTGTCATCGTCCTCCCCCGACGAAGTACCATACACATCGTCCACCGACAACATCAAGGCCCTGGGGTTTGTAGTATCAACATTGCACGGTGCTTCATCATTATTGGCATCCTCAGCCGGCTGCTCAGGGGTCGGGTTGGGCTGTGGTGCGATCGGCTGGACGGTGCACGTGTCCGTCGGTGTCGGCGCCACCTGCACTTCATGGCTGTCCTGCCCCATTGGATCGTCAGCCGGCTGCTCATTATTGGCATCCTCCTCCTTAGTAGGGGCGTCACTGTGCTGCACTGTGTCGGAAACAGAGGTGTCCCCACACTCCTGCTGTTGTGGCAAGGTCGCCACAGGATAAAGGCCAAGCTTATTCATGTAGGCCACTTGACTGCACTCCGCCGGGTCCACATACTCGGGTTCACTTTGCTGCACCACAGCAGGCAGTGCTGGCTCGGCAGGAGGCTGGGTCTCATTAGTAAGGGCTTCACTGCGCTGCACTGTATGGGATGCAGAGGTGTCGCCGCACTCGTGCTCACAGCTGACAAGTTGCGGACTGAGCTGCATGGGCAGTGTCTCATCCATGACTGCATCCTGTCCTTCACACACAGGCGCCAATAGGATGTTGTCGCATACTTGAGCTTTTGGGGAGCATGGTGGAGTAATCTCTACCCAATGTTCTTCCTCCTCCAATCCCACTAATAGACCGTGAGCCCATTTGATCTTCTAAAGTGGATCAGTACCAATCAAAAGTATTAAACCAGACAACTTTTTTTGGCTTGATATCTGTCTATAGATCCCAAATAACTTTGCTTGACATGTCAGTCACCCAGCTTAGCTTCAGAATCTTGTAAAATCTTTAGAAAAATGGAATATATTCACAATATGCCACCGCCACAACTGGCAGCACTGTAGTCCTATGTCTTAGCATAGGTCCAAGCTGATGAGCTGATGATTTGTCCACTAGGTGGCAGCACCTCTCAGGGATATGGCTATGCTAACTTCTTGGTTAGGCAATGAATGTGAACATACCAGGCCTTTTTAATAATATAATGGTAATAGATTGAGAATTATTTATCGCCATATTTCCAACGAAACCCAGCAAGATCACTGGGTGCTATCTTGTGCTAGTTTTACCTGATCTCTGGGAGTAGCTGAAAGAGAGACTTAGTGACTTACACAGGAGAGAAAGCACACACATGTTCTCAATGTTGTAAACAATTTACAACGGCAGGTAGCTTAACCCTTTAAGGACAGCATGTTTCTAAAAGATGAAATTGTTGTCATGATGCATGAATGCAGCCCTGAAGAGTAACTTGCAAGTGCTGCACTGATGCATCCTGTTGGCCCTTTGGGACTGTCCCAACCCTGTATGGTCGGGATGATGCTTGACTGCAGCACTGGCGAGTTACTTGCATGCATCATGGCAAGCAGGGCTATGATACACTAAGGCATCATATAGTCCTTAAAGCAACACATGATAACACACAGGAGAGAAACCCCATACATGTTATCAATATGGTAAAGCGTCTACATGGGCAAGTAGCTTAAAGAAACACAGGAGGTCATACACAGAAGGCAAAACTCACACATGTTATCAATGTTATAAACAAATACAATGGCAGGTAGCTTAAAGCAACACACAATGACACAAACAGGAGAGAAACGTCAGAAATGTTCTCAATGTGGTAAACAGTTTATAAAGGCAAGCCACCTAGAGACAACAATATGCCCCACAGAGGAGAAAAGCCTCACGTGTGTTCTCAATGCTCTCAACTCTTTATATCTAGCTTAAAGACATGCATGATAACCCACCCAGCCGAAAAACCTCACACAGGCTAATATGTCCATTGTGATCATGGGAGGCTCTTAACAAAGTTATTCTATACCCATTTGCTTTCATCAGGTGGGTCCCTAATTCACAATGGGGAGATTTTAGAATCATCACATTTAGGGTTATCATTTAGCATTCATATATAGGAAAACTATCATTGGAGGATATCAACATAAGAGACATGGACTTAGGTTCATTTATCTTGAATATTTTATTCTAATTTTGCTTATTAAGGATTAGATGAACAATATAGCATTACCTACACAGATATCAGCATATTTTTGTCATCACAGAAATAGCCTCAATCATATGATAAAAACACTGTGGCAGCGCTGAAAGGTGTTGTTTACTTTACATGACATACTAGGTAACTATTTTAATGTAACCATAAATAGGTAAGACTGCATATTATGTTTTTTTTTTCATTCGTAGCATAAACTTCATGAAATATTTCATTAAAAAAAAGATTTTTTAATGATTATTCTAAATATGCAAATGAAGAAATTACAATATAAAGATGTTAAGATGAAAAGCTATGCAAGAGCTTTGATTCGGTTCTATTTTTAGATTTTTATCTCAAATATTAACTTGTATACAGACTGATACCCTGCCTGCGGGAGAATATGAAAAAAGGGTGATGTCACCGTACATCTCATAGGATTCTGAAGCTAAGCTGGGCAACCCAGATGTCAAGCAAAGTGATTTGGGTACCTTAGACATATACAAATCCAAAAAACAAAGTCTGGTTTACTACACTTCATTGGTACCAAAAAAGTCCTCGGCTTAAGGTCTATATACACTCACAGACATGTTGCCACATTGCCATGTTAAACTGAGACGCATGAGTCAATGGATTTACATCTTAAATTGAAATCAATTTATTACATTAATTTCTTACAAATAAGGGGAATAAACTAATGCAATATGATAATAGATAGATATCCCTTGTAGAGTGTTGCGCTACACAGCTACATATTATATGTGGAGAGAAAGTTTGAGAAATGTTTAAGAAAAGACTTTTTGTTCATGGGATTGTTGCAGATTTCTGGTCCTGTCTGGCCTGTGGTGACCCCTGGTGGATGGAGTGTACAGTCTACTTTTCCACCTAAACCTATGTTTACTATCAATTCCCTGTAGTTACTATCTCTGATTAGATTTCCTCCAAATTTAACATGGGTATTGAGAAAAGAAACATAGAAAAGAGGTATGGAGGTAAAAAAAACTGTTTTCAGCTACAGAAATGTTGCTCCAACTATGGTTAAGTACATTTGTTTTATATGGCTATGTGGACTGTACACTCCATCCACCATGGGGAGCCATGGGCTTTTGGGGGACATTGAATCGGTCATAAGGCCCTCTTACTGTTCTTTGCTTTTTGGTAAAATGAATATTCGAAAAATGTTATTGGAGTAAAATAAGCAGATGATTATACTGTCAGAGTTGGTTTTCAGAATAATCTATTTCATTTGCTTTCCCCGCCATTAGTGGCTCATGCATATTCATAAGCAGAGTGATTCCGAACTCTTGAGTAGGAACAGGTGATAAAAAGTGCTTCACATCTTGTGGTTTAAAGCGTTATTGCCAATGAATCATTGTCTTCATAAGCCTGCTGGGCATGTTAACAATAGACTCATCTTAATGAAATCTATTGCTTTTATTCAATCTTCTCTAAGGTTTCTTCTAGGGAAGCCACATTCAAATAAAAACCACTATGATTAATTCATACAGGCACCGGTACATCAATATCGATTTAATTGCATAAATGAGTTGGAGCTGATAAAGCTGAGCTTTATTTCTGATATTCTGTCCATTCAGACACAAACGTTTACAATTACATTTAATTTGATTGAATAATAGAAAGGATTAATAACCTCTAAAATAAATATGAATTCATATACAGCCATCGATTGTGATAGAATTAGTTGGGGTATGAGTGATAAATTGATTCAAAGCTCTTAGGTTTACGATTCAACAAAAGCTAAGATTTGGGATATATATTCGAAGGAGAGTCTTTATAGCAAAAACAAAAATTCAAGTACTGTGCCGTGTATAAAACCTTTCTGTGAAAATTAATATATGTTGTACGTATGTAAATATTTATCTAAGTGTATGTGGTATTTTCAATGAAGACATGAACTATTTAAGGACTAGAAAAGTCATGACACCTCATGAGGGTCAGGAGTTAAAGGTCGAAACAGCTAAAAGGGCACTTATCTAGTGTTGACATGGTATGAAATATGAAGACTTTAGTGAGACAACGTGGCTACTATATGCAATCATCAAGAAATTACGACCCTAACTATATCTGCAGTGACTTTTCAGTGGAAGCTTTCCAGGCCTATATTCCAGACGGGAAGGAAGGTTAAGCCATTCTCTCTAATTAAGGGAAATGTGAAGGTCAGACTATTTTTGATGTGCTGCATTTCTACCAAACTACAGCGGAGAATAATAGTTAAGAAAAAATTAAGTGATCATCATGCCTTAATAACGAAATGTACAAATAGCTCAAAGTAGATTATTCATAATCATAATGCATACGGATCTCAAATGCTGTCAGACATTGGCAACTTGAAGTGGACCACAAATGTCTTTAGGCTACAAACAATATGTATTTATGCATCAAACCCTATATAGTGGTCTATGGTACCAAACTGGGCTTAAAAATCGGTCAGTCTCTACGCAACAAACCCTATATAGTGATGTATGGTACCAAACTATGCTCAAAGGTCAGTCAGTCTATACGCAACAAATCCTATATAGTGGTCTCAGGAACTCAGGTGGGGGACTGGGCAAGCCTAACCATCCTTATTTATCTCGCCAAACCAATGTCAGCGAGAATCACTATGGACAGAAAGATCACGGACACGCTCTGTGCGGCAAGCAGCAAGGGCACTTAGTTACACGGACATACTCAAACATATATTCTTCAGTCTGGGTGTGCCGGGTCATTTTATGACACATGGTTAATGCCACTTGCCATCTTTGTTTACCTTCATCCGCAGACTGTGGTTCCAGTAATGCTAGGCTATAATTTTGAATATCCTTGTTTCAAGAACATTTCAAATTGATTGATAAACTCATTTTGGAAATCATTGAAGAATAACAAACCTTATGAAGATGCTCTACGTTGTTTTCTCTTTTTTATTTTTATTTTCCTTTATTTGTTCACATTATATGAACCTCCTTTTACAATCAAAATACATTTAACTGTAACTTAAATGCAGTCACCATCATTTTACATGCAAGCTACCTCTCGAGGAAAGATGAATCTCCCTCAGCGCTCAGTTGTAGCTGGTCTGCTTCCCAGAGATGAACAAATCATGAGTTTATTTCTAGAGGGCTGACTCTTGAGAGTCTTCTAGGGTGAACCTTAAGCTTCACATCAGTACATTCAGGTCTCAATACTAAAGCTTGTTCTTCAAAGAGAGTGATATCTTTAACCAGTAGCTCAAGTTTACTTCCCAGGAAATAATTAGACTCTCATAGAGTCTTTTCAGGTTTGTCCAAACAGTTTTGGATTATACACAGCAGTGTTTTCAAATTTCTCTTGACTGAGGATAATGGATTTAGAAAGTCTTAAGAGGTGTTACCAAACTTTCTGAAGTAAGAACACATGAGATGGATCAATAGGCGCCTGTAAAGTTGTTACTGAGCAGAGGAGGATCAGGGGAAATGTTGCATTATTGAGCTTTATGACTAAATGCCAATGATTCAAAATCTCATTGCATAGGACTGAGAATGATGGAAGAATTGAGGTTAATAGTATCCCCAAATAGCTCTGATGCTGTCCAATACAATAGGAGCCTTCTGCTAAAGAGCCTTTGTTGTATTAATCTGTCAGCAGTGAGAGAATGACTGCTAACTGTTTGTGTGCTCTCATGCACCCTGATTAGAACAAAGCCATGGCACTGAATAATACTCGATGGATGATTTAACATCTCAGACAGTATAATAGCCTTTTGTTGAATAACCTTTGTTGAATAGACACTCTGTTCAAGACAAGAATAATGTCTGGGGGTTCGATAATTAGTCGGTCACATGCCATGTAACCTGTCAGGACTAAGGGAGACTACTACTGTTGTGGTTCTAATCTAAGTAAAGACACAAACAGCAGTTTCCAGGTGCAAAGAAAGAGGGACGAATTCTTTATTCAAGAAACCTAAGACCTAATCTCAACGAGAAGGGATATGGTATGCAGGATTCGATTGCATGCGTTAGTCAGCTGAGACCGCACTGACTGTCGATGGTAGGGAAGCTGGGCCTTTATTACCCCTTGCATGTCAAATGCTACATGGTCACATACTATTGGGTTTCCCGCCTAAACGTAGTGTGCAGTACCTATAGCTCCAGTCACCAAGAAAGGGCCAGTGAATACACCTACTTTGCCTGTCTAGTATACCCACATATATTAGGCTGTGAAGGATTTTCTTTTATTCCAGGATATTGATATATGCATATATACCATAAATATAAAGTAAAATATCTACAATTGTTGAGCAATTTATGTTTTTCTCATTAATAATTGGTGGGAAAGTGTCCTTTTTGGGCATTTATACCCATAAATACCATTAAATCAGGCAGAATTGAACACTAAGCAATACTTCTCAAGGGCCAATTGTGGTTACTATTGTTGTCAGTCTTGCAATATAGTAATATTTTGTAAACATACTGTACTTGAAACCATCAATTGTTGGTTATAGATCCATTATGCTTGAAAATATGGGATAAATCCTCCAAATGTCGGCCATTTTGGATCAAGAAATATTCTTAAGATTGGGATTTTGAGAAGCCTGGCCCCAAAAAGCATGATTTTGTCATACATTTCACATTGCACAGCTGACTTTTATCACACATAGACCTCTTATTATTACAATAGACACATATTTTCTAAAGGGGACCCCAATCTGTACCATTTTGATCATCACTGTCAGCATTTAATACTTTGTGCAAGTAAATTTTCATGTTTTTGGTACATTAGATCATACTGTACAAGTAATAGGGTGAAACATCCATTTTGCGCCAAATGGTAAAAAATGCAAAAATTCAACATTTCGCTCCCAACTTTGAATGAGTCTCTTTCATAGACCAGACTAGATACATTGTCCTAAATGGTCTCATTTGAAATATAATTAGTTTCTGAACTACCCCTCTTGAAACATTTAGCTTCAAGGTGTCACTCTGGTTGTCATGGCAACTTTGCCTTGTAAGAGAGTGAAAATTTGAAATTTCAACATTTTAGAATCCTCGTTGCCATGGCAACAGCATCCACAATTTGTCAAAACTTTTTTCTCTAATGAAAAATTCTTGGCTTTAAATTGGTATCAAAACGTTTTTTGTGTGCCATTTGGTCATTTAATAAATGTCATTTAACTAAAAGAAATAGATGAACTTTAAAACTTTTTACCTATACTTCATGACTTTACCTATAAGACGATAGTCGCCCACTCCAGGATATCATGCACACCGTTACTGTGATATAAAACCCCTACGCTACCAATGGCATAAATTTCATTATGGAACGTCACTCTACCAATAAGCTACTCTGGTCCGAGGCATCACCATGTTAACATAACTGTCTATACAGTTAAAGACCAACCAATTTATCACAGTTATATGTGTTATTTCCGAACAAAATGTGCTATTTCCGAACAAAATGTTAAAATATATAAGCAGGAAACAATCACTGTCCTTTTGAAACAGTGACGGAAAGAAAGAGAATTCATTGGAGTGAAAACAAGAAACGTGCAGGGGAAATGATCCTCTTTAACAAACAATGTGTCTGAGGTAAAAGAGGTGTCAATGCATGACCTTTAAGCCACCCGCATAGTAGACTTTGATTAGTTTGATCAACAAAACTGGTAAATACAGCTACCCTAAATTAGGAGACAATAGAAATCAAAAAGGTTGTTCCAGCTAACAAAAGATGTTATTTTACGTCAAAATAACGTTTCAACATAATATAACGTTTTGCCACAGTGAGGAGCCATGGATTAATGCTATATAAGATTGTAGAACGTTTTTTGTGTACTAGGGTAGCTCTGTAAATGTATCCTTAAAATCATTGGCATATATGTACACCAAATAGGTAACACATGTAATAGGGTACCGAAACAATTAAGTAACAGCGCAAATGGTACTCTTAATTGAATCAATTTGCATGAAATTGTGCATGTATCCATACCATCCGGCTGCACAAATTGTACCTCACAGACAGCATAGAGGCGAGGAATTCATCCAACACTCCCTACATTAATGCCTGTCTGACCAACAAGCTAGTATTATGCACAGGAGCAGCCCAGGGAGAATGGCTACACATTCTTATGGCCTTCCACACTGCCTCATGGTGTCCCCTTTACATAGCTTACCACACTTAACCTTCCCAGTGCTCAGCCAAGAGTAAAACCAAGTTACCTGAGCACTGCTCAATGTAAGAAGCACCTCATTAGTCCTCACTCATCTACCAACATGGATTCTGCTTTAGGAGAATCTCTCACATTTGCTTTTGCGGCACCACCTTTCCCTGGGATAATCAATGCTTTTCAATTTCTCCATAAATAACAATGCAGGATCTTTCTGTAGCTACAATATTTAAAGATGTATATTTTATACTGACCGCAGGAATTAAAGACCTTGTTAATGAGCTGACACAAATACAGTAGCTTCAGAAGTCTTAGGAGGAATGGCTTTAGTAAAATCAGAGTACTGAGAAAGTACTTATTTTCATCTATGAAAAATGAACATCTAGCCTCATGTTAAAAATATGTTATAATATGCTATATGTATATGCATTTTGTGACGAGATAGTGGGAGGATTTGCAGAATATCTTATTTGACATGAGAGCCATGCAAAAAGCATATTGTGTCATTATGCAGACAAGAGAGGTCATGAAGCATGAAGTAAACTGATAAATCATTTACATCCTGTCATGCCAAAAATATTGATGAGCACAATTTTCCTTTATATGACATGTTTTGCACAAAGAAATGCTCCACAATTCTCAAAACTGACCAAAGGGTGTCTTGACTTGAGAGCAGGTAAGATTGGATTGATGAATTAAAATGTTAGAAGACACATCATCCCAACTGAATAGGATCAACTACAGTGAAGCCCTACAGGCATAAGCGTATACCTAGTACAGCATACCACCATTAGCAAAGAGTGACTATTGATCCTTGTGCCTGGTACCATGGTCAATAGGGCTTATGCTGAGGAGCGGAGATGAATTTTACAACAGCTGGAGCATTAAGATTAAAATTCAATCGGTTCTATGATTTCATTCAGAAATAGCAATTTTAAGGCCAGCCTGCAATGTGCTTCATTTCTCTATGCCCTTTTGCCATGTTACTTAACGGTTGCAGCCTTGGGGAGTAACTCACCAGTGCTGCATTAATTCATGCCTCATGCCAACCCACAGATTTAACACACCCATGTTGTGGGTGACCTGCCACCCCTGCAATAGGCCTGTGTCCACTAGCATATATGAGGCCGTTTGTCGTCCTTCAAACGTGAATTTGAATACAAATATGAAATATATGTTCTGTCTCCCTGTGTACACACCTTGACTACAAAATTCTGAAATACAAAAATGAAATATCAAAATATGGATGTCAAAAGAGGACGTTAAAAGTGGACGTTAAGATATCTAACATGTTTGATATTTAGTGCAGTAATTGAAATATATATATGCTCTTTATTCTATTGTAAAACCTTGTCCATGTTTGCCCTCGGCAGTCTGGGCAGCAATTTATAACGCCTAGAGGACACATCATACCTGAGTAGAATATATGAAGAGTTTGGATGCAAAACGACATAAATCCATTTTGAGAGTTTTGAGATAACGGCACATTTCTAATTTTGAAGAAATGGTGAATAGAAAATATCTTTTTCAATCACTGATGATTAATGGGCAATAAATAAAATATCTAGAAATCGATTTTTGAAATCCTTGATTATCATTGAAAGAGAAAATAGCTGATTTAATGTGATTTTTTAGTTTTTTTGCAAAACGACATAAATCCAGAAGTTGTTTTTCTGTATTTACCCCTAAATTGGTACCAGGCATTAATTTTTTATTTTTTTACGTTTCTGGTTTGAGTAGGACATCAAAGAAACACCAACATGTGATCATTAAAGATCCTTGCATCATATTTCTTTGTTTTAAATATATGCCCAATTATGTTTTTTTGGAAAACGACATAAATCCAAAAACTGTTTTTTTGCAAAACGACATAAATCCATGTGATCATAAAATGTTACATTTGTGTCCATTTTTCACATTTCTTTGAAGTAAGAATGCTCATTTCGTTTTGAGAAAATGTTTCCACAATTTTTTTTATCTTGCCCTAGGCTATAGCTACAACCAGTTTTTTCCCGTTTTTGTATTTTGGTGCTTATGTCGTTTTGCATCCAAACTCTTCATATCTACAAAATATATTCCCTGATATGTACATATTGCTGGACGTCAAAACGACCATATATTCCACTTTCCTTGTCGTATAATGGACACAGGCCTATTGGTGCGTCATGAAGTCATCATGACATCCTTAAAGGGAAAAACATCAAGACAAGATTATTGAAAAACTATGGAAACCCAGTCATAGGTTCCAGAGAGGTGAGAAAAGGATCTGGAATCTCATAGATTCATGCCTGTGTGTTTGAGAGAGAGAGTGGCTCAGGGTCACCTATAGCCAATTTTCAAATGACCCACGCTGGACAGGTAATAGATAACAAAGGATCTGGAGGCACTAGCTCACTAGTATACCCCCACAGCCCTCTAGCTGTAGAGTCAGAAAGGGGTCGGAAGGCAATATATAGACATTTGTAGGAGGAAATGAGTCTGGTCTGGGGTCTGGCTGAATATCAATGGATACATAAGAAGTATACTGTAACGGGGAGATAGACTGGACAAAATCTTTACAAATGTCATTCTAATCCCCCCAAGGGGCATTTTAAAGTACAAACGGGCATGATCCCTTTTTGGGGTGTTTTGGGTGTGCTGAATCCGAAAATCACACTTGCCAAGCTCAAAAATGGCTCATTCAATGTGAAAACTACAAAAACAAAATGGCTGCCCTTGATTTTTGAGAAATCTATGAAACCTATGTTATTCATCATTCCTGGTCATGTAATACATCAAAATGAAGGGATTTTAGAGGCCAGACTGTCTGAGACACCTGCCAAGCTGGAACATCATTTTCCAAGAGTCTCAAAGCCAAAAATTCAAAATGGCCACCATCGTCTTTTGAGAAACCCCCAAAATTGCTTTATTCATTACTCCTTGTCATGTTGTACCTCTAATGAAATGGATTTACAAGCCAAGTCCATTCTAGGCCATTGCCAAGTCAAACAAGGACTTTTGTAACATGAAACCCATCCCCCCCAAAAAACAAAATGGCCGCTAGCAATTTTTGAGCACAGTTCATTTCAGTCCATTTCCAAGGGGGGAGAGTTATTTTTGTGAGATGGGAAAGCCCCAAAGAGGGGATATTTTGTCAATATTGTAAAAGGTTATTGGAAATCTTTAACACCATTGCAGCAGGTCAAAAGTTATCACCCTCCCCCCTTCTCTAGATGGCTCAAGAATTGTTTACATGCACCCTTTTATGCGGAGTAACATGCTGGCCTTTTTCATACCCATCTTCCCCAGTTAAGGACACATCCCATTAAGATTAGAGCATTCCCAATACATATAGTTTACAGGGGTAGACACCTTACCAGCCGTGGGCTAGCCATGCAAGTAGCCCAAAAAGCCTATGAACAAGCACTAGTGTGACTATTTATGGATAGTGATTGTTCCCACCACATACTTCTATTCTGATTGGGGGCCACCTCACATTCAAATCCTAAGAACCTGATGGCAAATCCTCAGGATCCAACCCAGTCAGCTTTTCTTTAGGTTTGTTAATCATTTTATTGTCATGTTCATCATGATCAAAACAGTTACAATCTTTGGCGACAAGTTGATACAAGCTGCATCTTCCGTGGTTTCCAAGGTCATACACAAACATAGAAAAGTTACAAAATATATGTATATCTCGCACCAATCCATTTATAATGTGTATAGACTTGCGTGAGTTTGACAATAAATGATAGGCAACTGCCTTCATCCCTAATCATGTGAGTATTAGGTTGCTATTATGGCAATACCCTTGGCCACTGGCCACTGTGTGGTGGGGTACAGATGGACTATTGGCAATATGGTTAAATGCCAATACAATTAGAGAGGAGTGTGCGGTAAGAGTTACCATACATTATTACGGTCAATTGGGAGAAAAATTTCGAGACATATATTTATAAAAGGAGAAGAAAAAGGGGGGGGTTGCATTTATTGGTAATGTTTTCCGAAAAGTGATATAGTGTGCAAGGAACACGCTAGATTGTAGGAATTAACGCTATTAGCGCTGCTTTACTTTGGGTTTTGAAAATTGTTGAATCTTCAGCATTCCTTCTAATAGGAGGTAGGGCGTTCCAGCACAATGCTCCTTGGTATTCTACACTGCGGTCAAAGGAAGCACAGTTAGAATGTGTAACAGTGACCAGTGGACCTGTATGGGCTCTTGTCCCTATTAGTCTATTGTCAGCATAGTTCATATCACGTGACCGTCTGTACATGTAGTTCAATAAGTGTATGTATCTACGCAAAGACAGCATTGGCAGTTCAGCTTTGTGGTGTACCAATTCAGTATTTGTCATATGATCAAGTTATAAGCAGATTTTAAGACATCTATTTTGGTCAACTTGAAGTTTACCAATGTAACCAAGATTAGCACTCATATAAAGTATGTCAGCGTAGTCCAAGTATGGAAGGATGGTTGTTACATAAATGTTCAACACCATTTTCTCTGTTAGGAAGTCCCTTAGACATGCCAACTGGTAGGTCTTGTAAGATACTGTACTATGAACAAAATTTATATGCTTTTCAAAAGTCAGGTCCCTGGGGCCCATTTGTGTTTTACTTGGGCCAGCTGGGAGCCCAGTTTGACCAGCGTAGGAAAACTTTTTTCATAAAAAAAAAAGTGTAGATACTAATAGTGTGTGCTAAAGTGGAATAAATCTGGGCTTTAGCTGGGCACTTTGAATCTGGGCTAGCCCACCTATAGCCTTGGACAAAAACCAATGTTGGTTTGGAAGCCCTTGGTCCGAGATATCTATGCCTCAGGAGCTGTAACATAGACATGGTATCTTGTTTGGAACTTACAGGGACTTGCGACTTCTACATGCTATAGGCCCCTACATGACCACCTAACTTCAGGAAAGATTTTCATGTAATTGTGAGAAAGTCTAGGGAAGAGCAGCATGAGAACATTGTACAGGGAAGCAATGGTAGGGGCAAGGTAGGGGCTTGGAGAAGGGAACAGGAAATGTAGTGGGAAATGATCCCAAAGGGAGGGCTGGAAGCCCAAACAGGTTGTGTAGGAAGATGAGGGGATGGGGCCCAGGTAGAGGGCCGGGAGCCATGGGAGGAGCGTTTAGAGCTAAGGCAGGAGCGATTGAAAACCTAAAGAAGTGTCAGGAGCCCAGGGACGAGCCTTTGGAAGAGGAGTGGAGGTTCAGTTCAGTTAAAACCCTGGAATAAGAAGAGGGGTGGGGTAAGGAAAGGATGGATGATCTGGATGGAGGATGGGAAACCCTCAAAAAGAAATGAGTGTTGCTGGAGGAAATCTCCTTTGAAATGGAGATCCCTAAGGCCCAATATCAGGTCCCCAGGACTGGAGTTCAGATTCCCTAAATTTCCTCAAGATAACATGCATAGATATCTATCTGGCTCCTAGGACTTGGAATTGAATCCTGAGGATCTGCCATTGGATCCAGGTGTTCTAGCGACCTGATTCCGAGGAGGGCTCCCAATCACAGGGGTGTGAAATCTCTGCAGAAACTCAGAAATCCCAGGTTTTAACCCTTTGAGGACGGCCAAAAACTGATGCTGTTAGCTAGGAGGGCGAGACTGTTTGCAGGAGTTTTCCCTAAGGACGGGCCTATGCTAAATCCCATAGAGTTATGATGACTATAGTCGATGCTCATCCTGCCATGGCATCAACTATAGTCGATGCTCGCCTAGCCATGGCATCAACTATAGTTGATGCTCGCCCACAAAGGGTTAATCTTTACCTGGACAGTTCCTGAGATTCATCCAGATCCAATGAAAAAAGTATTTCCCTTTATGTAGGGGGGGACTTAGAAATGGCATCAGACCAGAACACCAAAATACATGAAATTGTACAATTTGGCTTCTAGATTTTCAAAGTTTTCTTGGGGGGAATGCCCCCAATCCCCCTAATATTGTTAAAGCATGACATTTGCAAAGGTTTGGAGAAGATGGGCCAGACCTGCATGTGGTATTGTCACTTCATGCGCCATCTTCAGAGGTAATCATTTTTTCCATTTACACCCCTGAATCAGAAAGGAAGTTTTTGAGTGAGGACAGTCACTTCTTATCCCTTTAGGGAGGGGTTTCATGTTGCAAAAACCCAGTTTATCTTGGCAATGGCCTATAGTGGACTAGGCTTGCAAATCCCTTTCATTTGAGGTACAACATGACCAGGAGTGATGAATAATGTATTTTTGGGGGTTTTCTCGGTGGCAGCCATTTTGAGTTTTTGGCTTTGAGACTCTTGGAAAATGATGTTCCAGCTTGGCAGGTGTCTCAGACAGTCTGGCCTCTAAAATCCCTTCATTCTGATGTATTACATGACTGGGAATGATAAATATCATAGGTTTCATAGATTTTCTCAAAAATCAAGGGCAGCCATTTTGTTTTTGTAGTTTTCTCATAGAAGGAGCCATTTTTGAGCTTGGCAAGTGTGATTTTCGGATTCAGCACACCCAAAATACCCCAAGAAGTGATCTTGCATGTTTGTACTTTAAAATGCCCCTTGGTGGGAGAATTTCTCATTTTATCACCAGTCTAAGATGGATGTATAGGGGTGGAGGAATAATATAGCCAGAGTGCAGACAACACAAGCTATTTGTAGTTGTAAGAAATAGGCATTCTATTAGAGGGTGACTTATTACCTAGTTACATTCAGAAGTTGCATGAGGCATACAAGCATGAGGCTTTACTTATGACAATTAACAATAATGACTAAAGACAGGTTATAAGGATAACCCAGGGTGTAGTATAAAGATACTACTTAAAAGGCACTAGGATACTAGTATACTGATACTAGTATGTGCTCAGAATCTACTAGTTATAGTGATAACCTAGTAGGAGTGCTCCAGAATCTACTAGTTATAGTGATAACCTAGTAGGAGTGCTCCAGTCTAGAGACACGTCTGCTCTAGACTAAGGAGTGGGGAACACTGGCCACTGAGGGGCAGAGCACTACCTTATATAGGCAGCACCTCCCCCCCCCCCTCTAGTGGCCCAGCATGGAACTACTGCCCCGCAAGTTCGCCAAACTTGCGGGGCGTAGCTAACCGCGCCCCTCACCGCCACATTCTTCCCTACTTAAATTAAACTAGGGCCTCTCTCCCTTAACAATATGAGAGGTAGCTAATCTTATTAAAATGTGGCGGAGTAACCTGGGCCTAAGCCCTTATATAAACTTGCTTAATTATAGTGAGGTGGCAGCCCGTTGGGAAGTACCCCTTTTGTACCACAAGGTGACATCTCTGTGCCACCTGCACCACAAGGTGAACTCTCTTCCGACTGATCATCTCTGTGTGCCACCAGATGATATCTCTGTGTTGACCATATGACCTCTCTGTGCCACTAGATGACCTCTTTGTGCCATCAGGTGAACTCTGTGTGCCAGCAGGTGGCCACTCTGTGCCAGCAGGTGGGCCACTCTGTGCCAACAGGTGGGCCACTCTGTGCCAACAGGTGAACTTGCTGTGCCACCAGGTGACCTCTCTGTGCCACCAGGCGGCCTGTGGGAAAGTAGTGCTACTACTACCTCTCCCCCATCCATCTCCAGTGGCTCTTCCCCACCTGAACCGACATCGCAGGGCTCCTGCCCACCGAGCTGTCTCGCTACTCTCTCCACTCTCTGACCTGCAAAGATGGTAAGTAGTACACTGACACACCACCTCAACTGATGGCTGGGATGGATGCTCTCCTTTTTTCCCATTTACTCGACGGCTTGGACCCTTCTCATGCACTGTGGGTCGTCTTCCCTGGCTGCACTGCCAAACTGTAGAACTAGCTTAACTATGGTGAGGTAGCAGCCCATGCGGAACCAGGTGACTTCTCCATGCCACCAGGTGACGTCTCTATGCCACCAGGTGACTTCTCCATGCCACCAGGTGACGTCTCTGTGCCACCAGGTGAGGTCTCTGTTCCACCAGGTGACGTCTCCGTGCCACCAGGTGACACCTCTGTACCACCAGGTGACGTCTCCATGCAACCAGGTGACGTCTCCATGCCACCAGGTGACGTCTCCATGCCACCAGGTGACTTCTCGGTGCCACCAGGTGACTTCTCGGTGCCACCAGGTGACATCTCAGTGCCACCAGGTGATGTCTCTGTGCCACCAGGTGATGTCTCTGTGCCACCAGGTGACGTCTCTGTGCCACCAGGTGACGTCTCCAGGCCACCAGGTGACTTCTCCATGCCACCAGGTGACGTCTCCGTGCCACCAGCAGACCTCTCTGTCACCTGCACCGCAAGGTGAACTCTCTATGCCACCTGTGCCGCAGGGGGACCTCTGGGTGATGTCTGCACCACTAGCAGACCTCTCTATGTCACCTGCACCTGGTGACCTCTCTGTGTCACCAGGGGATGTCTCTGTACCACCAGGTGACCTCTCTGTGCTACAAGGTGATGTCTCTTTACCACCAGGTGATGTCTCTGTGCCACCAGGTGACCTCTCTGTCATCCCGGGTGACATCTCTGTACCACCATGTGACATCTCCGTGCTACCTGTGCACCTCTTTTTGTCGCTGGGTGACCTCTCTGTGCCAGCAGGTGACCACTCTCAGCCAGCAGGTGGACCACTCTGTGCCAGCAGGTGACCTTGCTGTGCCAACAGGTGATCTATCATCCTCATCCTGGTGTCCATCCCGGGCGTCGTACGCCAAAGTGAATTGTCGTCGGGGGACTAAGCCCAAAGTGTGTCCTATCTAGCATGTCTCCCGGTGTCTGTACGCCGAGGGGTGGGGCGGACGGGGTTGCCGAAGGGGAGATGACGGTCGTGCCGTCCCCCCTTGCCCACCTCCAGTGGGACTTTTGTGTGGCACAGCCGCGGCCGCGCCACGCCCCCTCCACCCCCCCTTTTACGCCGTCTTGCGTGGCGCGCCCAGAGGATAAAGTGAATCGTGTATAAATGTGTCAAAGTTTTGTCAGGGCCTAGGCCAACGTTCATGCACCCGAAGAGTGTTCCCCGGTGTTCGCTGATATCCCCGCCGGTGTCTGCACGCCAGGGAGTTGGGCAGAGGGGGGTGCCGAAGGGGGAATGGCGGTCGTGCCGTCCCCCCTTGCCCACCTCCAGTGGGACTTTGGTGTGGCACAGCCGCGGCCGCGCCGCGCCCCCTCCACCCTGCTTCGCGCCCTGTTGCCTGGCACCCTGGTGATCCCCGCCTTACTGCTCCTCCTTGTCCTGCAAGAAGTGGAACAACGTTGTAGCTACAGTGCCTCGTTACTACTCGTTACCAGCGTCCCCTGGATCCCTTCTTCCCCGCTACCGACTTTTACTTCCGTACCCTCTTCATTTCCAGCGACACCTCCACTTTCTTTTTGGAGTTATGTGATAACCCTTAACAGGTGACGTCTCCATGCCACCAGGTGACGTCTCCGTGCCACCAGATGACCTCTCTGTCACCTGCATCGCAAGGTGAACTCTCTATGCCACCTGTGCCGCAGGGGGACCTCTGGGCGGTGTCTGCACCACTAGCAGACCTCTCTGCGTCACCTGCACCGCAAGGTGAACTCTCTTTGCCACCTGCACCGCAGGGGGACCTCTCAGTGATGTCTGCACCACTAGCAGACCTCTCTGTGCCACCTGTGCAATGCTCTGTGCCGCCAGGTGACTTTCTTGTGCCACCAGGTGACGTCTCCGTGCCACAAGGTGACACCTCTGTGCCACCAGGTGACGTCTCTGTACCACCCGGTGACGTCTCCATGCCACCAGGTGTCCTCTCCATGCCACCAGATGATGGCTCCGTGCCACAAGGTGACGTCTCCATGCAACCAGGTGACGTCTCCATGCCACCAGGTGATGTCTCTGTGCCACCAGGTGACGTCTCTGTGCCACCAGGTGATGTCTCTGTGCCACCAGGTGATATCTCCGTGTCACCAGGTGACATCTCCGAACTGTAGAACAATCTTAACTATGGTGAGGTGGCGGCCCATCAGGAAGTAACACCACTACTTCCTCTCCCCCGTCCACCTCCAGTGGCTCTTCCCCACCTGAACCGACAGTGCAGGGCTCCTTCCCATCGATGCGTCTCGCTACTCTCTCCACTCTCTGACCTGCAAAGATGGTAAGTAGTACACTGACACACCACCTCAACTGATGGCTGGGATGGACGCTCTCCTTTTTCCCATTTACTCCACGGCTTGGACCCTTCTCATGCACTGTGGGTCGTCTTCGCTGGCTGCACTGCCGAACTGTAGAACAATCTTAACTATGGTGAGGTGGCGGCCCATCAGGAAGTAACACCACTACTTCCTCTCCCCCGTCCACCTCCAGTGGCTCTTCCCCACCTGAACCGACAGTGCAGGGCTCCTTCCCACCGATGCGTCTCGCTACTCTCTCCACTCTCTGACCTGCAAAGATGGTAAGTAGTACACTGACACACCACCTCAACTGATGGCTGGGATGGACGCTCTCCTTTTTCCCATTTACTCCACGGCTTGGACCCTTCTCATGCACTGTGGGTCGTCTTTGCTGGCCGCACTGCCGAACTGTAGAACAATCTTAACTATGGTGAGGTAGCGGCCCATGAGGAACCAGGTGACGTCTCTATGCCACCAGGTGACTTCTCCATGCCACCAGGTGACGTCTCTGTTCCACCAGGTGACGTCTCCGTGCCACCAGGTGACACCTCTGTACCACCAGGTGACGTCTCCATGCAACCAGGTGACGTCTCCATGCCACCAGGTGACGTCTCCATGCCACCAGGTGACTTCTCGGTGCCACCCGCACCGCAAGGTGAACTCTCTATGCCACCTGTGCTGCAGGGGGACCTCTGGGTGGTGTCTGCACCACTAGCAGACCTCTCTGTGTCACCTGCACCGCAAGGTGAACTCTCTTTGCCACCTGCACCGCAGGGGGACCTCTCAGTGATGTCTGCACCACTAGCAGACCTCTCTGTGCCACCTGTGCAATGCTCTGTGCCAGCAGGTGACTTTCTTGTGCCACCAGGTGACGTCTCCGTGCCACCAGGTGACACCTCTGTGCCACCAGGTGACACCTCTGTACCACCCGGTGACGTCTCCATGCCACCAGGTGTCCTCTCCATGCCACCAGATGATGTCTCCGTGCCACAAGGTGACGTCTCCATGCAACCAGGTGACGTCTCCATGCCGCCAGGTGATGTCTCTGTGCCACCAGGTGGCGTCTCTGTGCCACCAGGTGACGTCTCTGTGCCACCAGGTGACGTCTCCATGCCACCAGGTGACTTCTCCATGCCACCAGGTGACGTCTCCGTGCCACCAGCTGACGTCTCTGTGCCACCAGGTGACCTCTCTATGCCACCAGGCGACCTCTCTATGCCACCAGCGCCCCAGAAATATCTTCCCAGCGCCCACAGAAACTTCTTTCCAGCGGCCACAGAAACGCTTTCTCAGCGACCAAAGGAGCGCCTTTACAGCAGCCACAGTAACGTCTTACCAGCGCCTGTTGACAGTTGTGCCCCGCAAGTTGGTGGAGCTGCCCCGCAAGTTGTGCCCCGCAAGTTGGTGGAGCTGCCCCGCAAGTTGTGCCCCGAAAGTTAGTGGAGCTGCCCCGCAAGTTGTGCCCCGCAAGTTGGTGGAGCTGCCCCGCAAGTTGTGCCCCGCAAGTTGGTGGAGCTGCCCCGCAAGTTGTGCCCCGCAAGTTGGTGGAGCTGCCCCGCAAGTTGTGCCCCGCAAGTTGGTGGAGCTGCCCCGCAAGTCTGTGGAGCTGCCCCGAGGGGCACTTCTAGTAGTAGGCTACAGTGGTACTAGTCTGCGACTGATAGTTATAGTGATAACTATGCCAAAGAATGCTCCTGACAGCGGCCAAAGAAACATCCTTTTACAACGACCAAAGACACGACCAAAGAAAGTTGCCCCTGTTGTTAAAGTCATAGAGTCAAAAGAATAAAGACATAGCCGTGAAAAGGAATGACCAACAGGCCTGACTCCAGCTGTGTGGCCTGGGCAAATGAAATGGACACAGAATATGGTCCTTCTCACGGCCACAGAACCGTCCTTCCCACAGCCCTAGAATCGTCCTTCTCACGGCTTACCAGCGCCAGTTGTGCCCCGCACGTTTGTGGAACTGCCCCGCAAGTTTGCAGCGCCCCGCAAGTTTGCAGCGCCCCGCAAGTTTGCAGCGCCCCGCAAGTTTGCAGCGCCCCGCAAGTTCTGCCCCGCAAATTCGTCAGCAACGTTCGCACGGCAGTTCCCACGTTCAAATGGGAACAGAAGGTGTCCTGTTAATGACCACAAAAGCGTCCTTCTTATGGCCCTAGTTTTGTCTTCCTCTCATCCTAATTGATAGCTGTTATCCATCAACCCCGCCGTGAATCTTTTCCGTTTAGATACACCGGCCGTCACCAATGTAACGGGGAGATGGATGTATAGGGGTGGAGGAATAATATAGCCAGAGAGAAGACAACACAAGCTATTTGTAGTTATAAGAAATAGGCATTCTATTAGAGGGTGACTTATTACCTAGTTACATTCAGAAGTTGCATGAGGCATACAAGCATGAGGCTTTACTTATGACAATTAACAATAATGACTAAAGACAGGTTATAAGGATAACCCAGGGTGTAGTATAAAGATACTACTTTAAAGGCACTAGGATACTAGTATACTGATACTAGTATGTGCTCAGAATCTACTAGTTATAGTGATAACCTAGTAGGAGTGCTCCAGAATCTACTAGTTATAGTGATAACCTAGTAGGAGTGCTCCAGTCTAGAGACACGTCTGCTCTAGACTAAGGAGTGGGGAACACTGGCCACTGAGGGGCAGAGCACTACCTTATATAGGCAGCACCCCCCCCCCCCCCCCTCTAGTGGCCCAGCATGGAACTACTGCCCCGCAAGTTCGCCAAACTTGCGGGGCGTAGCTAACCGCGCCCCTCACCGCCACAATACTATAGCTGCCACACTGGGTGCATAAACAGACTGTTGGTATAGACATATGGTGTGTAGTGTGCATCAGAAGCTTCTCATGAAGCTGTCAGGGTTTTGCTTTTAAATTTCATATAATGTTTCCTTAAAAATACAAAAGCCAGAAACCAGGAGGGTCTACTATCTGCCTGCTGGCAAACACTTTCTGGGCTTCATATGATATGATAATGTTATTCCAATGTGACAGCGGAAGCAGAAATCCCCCCCCCAACAGCATAGGTATACACTTTTACAACTGCACTTTATAACAGTCATAACCCCAGTAGCTCATATTGACCTAACCAGCACTGGTTCCACAGGGCACTATAGACTGATCCAGCAAGAAAGGGTGACTTTTTCATAATAGAGTTGTGTTTAGGTTAGTTTTAGCAGAATCCTCATAGCATTGTTTGTAATGGATATGTTTGTAATCATTTGATAACAGCAGATTCACAGAATAATTATATTGCAAATAATGTAGATTAGAATGTGAGAATTGGCGAGATTCATGTATTTGTCAGTCACGTTTTTTACTTCATCTTTTTTTTTCACTTCAGAAGTGTTCAAAAGCTTTATCAGCAAATTTTCTGAAAAGCTTTCTTGCTGCATAGGTCTATTGTAAGCATGTGGGGGACCTGGAGATTTCCTCCATAAAGTATGGTGTGAAAAGGGCACTAGAGGCGATGGTCTAATCAGCCAGTCTCAGGCCACTGTCCAGGCTGACAGCCCATCACTACTGCTATACACCACCTTCACACAGTAGGGGCGCTGCGATCGTCAAAACGGTACCCGTAGTGAGGGTAGAACCGCCGGGAACAAGTTGCAATAGCTGACGCGACTTTTGAATCGAGTAGCAAACTAAATCACCAAATCTACCCATCGGCAACAATCACAGTAAGAATGTTGCTGGATATCAAGGCATGTTAATGGTTTAGGTCGAATTGAACCATTAATGGTCTGAAAAACTAACTTTTTAAACAAAAACAGACTTTTACCAGAGAGATAGTGCCCCCTTTTATCGCCCACAACAATTTCGTAGTTCAATATCTTCTGTCAGTGACCAGAAAGCGACTAAAAACAACTTATAATGTCAAGAACTAACATAAATCTACCTCCCCAATAGTGAGATTAGGGTTGGGGAGCCATAGATTATGTGTTTAGGGCCCAGGAAGGTCGCTGTCAGTGCTAAAGGAAAGCCATTTTCTAGAGCAGTAACCTCGCTTTGGTTTAGGCTTCAAGTGGTGAAGGTGCGCGATTTTCCTATTAAAAAAAACAAAATGGCGAGTTCGTGAAAGTAGTGTATATTAGCCAGCAGAAGACAAATATGACGAGGGGGTTTTTACTTTATCTTTTCAATTCTTTTTTGCTGAGGGCTGAAAGGTATAGGAAAATTAGGACTTTCCGCAAATAATTTTCACATTTCAATAGTTTATAGTTTATATTTTTGCACTGAGTGGCTGTGACTGTATATTTTGCATACCTGTGGTGATTTCTACGCCTGTTCGAATACTACCTAGATAAACAAGGCAAATTTGGAACCTGTGTTTGTTTTATGGTTTCACAACCTCCGCATAATCATGGTCAAACCAAGTAGAATAAAGCAGAAATAAAGAGAATAGGGGTTAGCTTTAAAACATGTCATCAAATTCAGTAGAATTCCACCTGAGGCTGAGGAACAATTAAAAAACGAAATAAAGGCGCTGAAAAACTCATGGAAACAACAAACACTCTTCATTAAAAGGCATGCATTCAGAGAAAAGGTGCTGCACCCACTCAGAGAGAAAGGGCCCATGTTAAAAAGATGAATGACTCAGCGCCCGTGGGTCGGTCAGTGACACTCCTTCCTCTGTCCAGGTCAGCCTGCAACCTTCTATCTGCCACCAACACATCCGCCACCTGCCACTATGGAAGGCAATACCTTTAGAGGCAAGCCACTCTGTCCTTGAGGCTATGTGAAAACTTCTTTTTCCTTCCCTTCACACTGAAAAGATCAGTTGTCAGTTATTACGATTGATTGACTTCTTGATTAGTCATGACACAGCACTTTGAAAGCAGCTTTTAAATCGAAATAAAGTGGTCGGAATGGAGGGTAGTGAATGCTGTATCATTAGACTCAGATAGAAGGCATGATATGACCAAACATACCATATCACCAGAAACTGGCTCCATGAGAATACGCTATCATGTCATCAACCATGTTGTTAGATGATCAGTTGCTGTCATGTGAAACAGCTCTCTCTGAAATAGTTGTGATTGAAGAGGCATGACTTTCTCTTTAGGAAGTCAGTGACTTAACAGTTTACAGCGATTGTAAAATGACAAAACAAGATACTTTAATCTGGAACAAATTTTGCAGGAAACTCTTATATTAACAGTACTAAAACTTTTAATTTGAAAATCCTTAAGGACTGATTTTTAATTTAAGTTGACACAGGATTTTCATTTGGTGCAGATAACGCATTCTGTCCCAAAATTTTTTCTTAAACACTAATTCATGTTTAAAAAAAAGTATTCTATATGAGTTGTTATGTTGAGATTGGTTCTTCTAGAATGCCCCAGAATTTACCCATTATAAATGTGAATGATAATGAGTCATAACATAATCCTTCATTCAGATTAATCCCTTGAAAATAGGGTTGACAGACCTGATGTTTAGTGAATAAGCAATGGTAATGCATAGTGTCTAAGGGGCACCTTGAAGATAGAGGAAGAGATAAAGAAAAAAGAGGCATAATGACTCAACTGGTAAACAGGAGTACCGTGTTTGATGTAATAAGCACCCTTGGTGATTATGAAATCATTTTTTACCGAATTTTAGTACTAAAGAGTTTAATTGTCTCCAAAATCGTGTAATTTGAGCATTTGTTCTAGTCTAAAAATTCCCAAAAGAGGGGACAGGGCTTATTTGGGGGCAGCGCTTATTACGTTGAATACGGTAACTATTCTTATTTTTGCTTACAATTTGTGGTTGATTAAGAAAAGTGCCATTTATTAACCTACTCACTGCCCGGTCACTGAAACAATCATCCAAGACCACAGAAAAGGCTTTGTCTTTCAGGAAGTTGAAAAAAACCAATACAGGCACTATGGCTTTGAAAAAGTGATTGCCAATCAATCTTCATAGGATCACTTTGTGTGGTGGCCATCGGCTCCCCCGCCAAACTGAGATGAGAATTTGAACATTATTTTAACTGCTGTGCACAGAATACGAGTCCATGAAAAGGGAATCCTGCTATAATTATAGATCCTTTTTTGATAGTTATAATGATTTTTCTCGAGAAACAAACGCTGGTTGAAAAGATGGACAAAAAGGGTTTATGAAACCAATTGATAACTCATTGTCTTGTCAGAAATACAGCCTAACATTGAGACAGAGGGAAGATCACTGTAGGTTTTGCTCTCAGAAGGTCTATCAGAGTTCTACAAAGAACACCTAATGATATACAATGCCCGTGTCGAGGCACTGTATACAATGGGGATTAATAAAATGCTGTGGATGAAAGGATCTGCGTGACACAACAGATAAACTTCTGCTGTGCTTTTACTCCTCACTGAAGATTCATGATGCTCTAAGATGCAAATTGAGATTTTAGCCTTAGCTGTGCCAATTCTTTATCTGTTAGTGAAAAAAAACTGATGCTTTGATCGATCTGTGAAATCCAGCCTGAGGAGGGAATACTCAAAGATCAATACAACCTGTTAACTCTTGGTGAGAATGGCATCTCTCCTAAAACATCTTGGTGTAACGAAGCCAACTTGTAGAAAATGTTCACAAATGAATTGCAACATCTGTCATATTAATACTTACTAATTGATCCATGGTATGGAGCACACTTAAATTAAGTTCTGTGCCAAGGTCTTTACCGAATATATTTTGACAATAATAAGAGTACCAGTATAACCTCTGATTTCAACATGATCACATTGCCAGCTGGAGGACTATTATAGCAGAACAGGCCCACATTAACAGGCAGCCTGGACATCTACCCAATGGGCACAGAACATTGAATCAACATTGATAAATGGTTGTCAATGTTGATTCAATGTTGATGCAATGTTGATTCAACGTTGAGTTAAATATTGTGCCCACTGGGTAGGCCGCACAGCCTGTGCATTCAGTTCACCCCTATACACTCTCCCAGCACAGCAAGCTGGTATACCAGGCTGGGAGCCTGGTGTAGGAGGCATCAGGCATCAGGCTTTTACACCTTCTCCAAGCAGATACGATACGGTGTGTGTCATAATAAACAAATAATAATTTAAACCCATAATAGTACAGAAATGCAATGGACCAAGCACATAATCAAGCCATAACTTGGTAGGTGATATATTCATCTATATACTCAATAGGTGGATACATTTCACAAATAGCATAGTTAAAATCGCAAATTTGATTGTATAAAAGCTGTAGTATAACCCCAGTGCTGTAACAGAACCGCCCCGTATACCAGGCTGAGTGACCTGTAACAACGGGCTGGGTTTGTAATGCAGGCTGTACTGTAAGTCCAGGCAGTCTTCCACCTACCCATTGAGGGCGGATGTCAACTATAATCTTCATCCATCCCAGGCCGAATGTCAACTATCTACAACACCATGAGGGGCCGGCTATAATTAACTTTAGGAAACCCCAGGACCCCGGGGGAAAAAAGAAAAAGAAATCCGCCCCCCTGGCTAAAATAACTTTTCTTTGGCCGGCCTCAAAGGGTGAAAGAGAGGAAATTGGCCATCACCTGCCATGGCAACAGCTCCGAGTATCAAGAAGAGTACAGTCTTGTCCACTTCGCTATGCCATTTGGCTTAGGCCAAAAGGTATTATTAGGGTGAGGATTGCAGCTAGAGATGATTGGATGAAAGAACCACCTAAGTGCTCTGATCAGAGGGTGCCATAGAAGCATTCGGCATTCATGAGCCAGTCTGGACCCACCCTCCTTACTGAAGCTCCATATGTGTTAGAGCTATGATAGGAATTTGGTGTTGGGAAGAACTAGGAGCCAAGTTGCCAAGAATGTTTCATACTATGGATTGTAGTTGTAGAACAATCCAGCCAGATTACTGCAATGGTAACCCTGGGAAGAGGGAAACCCCCTTAATCAGGAACCATTAGTATTGATGACAATGACAGTACTTTACACACATGGACCAGAGAGGCTTAAAGGGAATCTGGTGCCCTTTGCAGTCACGTCTGTGTGTCTACAGAACTATCTGCCTGGGTGCCAGAATGTATTCACATTAGTTAAAATGACAGCAGCCCAGAGAGAGCAACTCAGTCTAGCACATTGTCCTCAGCCAAGTGTGAGGGTAGGGTCAAGTACCACTGCGTTAACCACAGCAAATGTGCCCTTGAGCAGTATGAATGTCCTGGGGACCACAATATGCATGTATAGTTATCTAAAAAAAAAGTTTAAAAAAAGCATCGTGAAACATATGGTGTTATACATGCAACGTGATGGGTAGGAAGATAATAGTCGAAATAAAAAGGGGGCAGTGGTTTTACAATTGTCATGCACAGATCAGAATTATAAAATCGCTGAGACATTGGGTGTATATGATTATATAAGAAGTCAGGAGTTTGTATGGATGGATAGTATACACCATTTATATCGTCCATAAAAGGTCATCTTGAATTTTCTGATTGCCTGTAATGAAGTGGCCTTGCAATCATCTCTGCTTCAAGGTTGGCTGTGTCCAATTACTGTCTCATTAGTTTTAAATTCTCTATATCTCTTATTTCAGAGGTTTTAAATAATTGTCCTTAGTTACAATTTAGAATAAGACAGAATTTCTGATCTTCATGTAATTAGATTAAACGAACTGGAAAGAAATCCGATCTCACCAATCTCTAGGCATGATTCAGAAAGCTTTACATTTCACATTCATATTATAAAGAAATAACTTATCCTATTACTTCAAGGGTGTTTGTTGGAATTAAATGGACTTTGACAATACAGGTATTTTGATGACTGCATAGCAGAAGCATTAATGACTAAAGCGCCACCATTAAGATGTACCTCCCTACTACTTCAATCACATAGAGATAAATCTCCTGTTTCAGTAATGTAAGTCTAGCTGCAACTTAAAAATCACTTTAAGATAAATATCATTCAAGACGTCACGAAGTAAAGTTATAAAATGACATTGCAATTGCTTTCAAAAACCATTTCCTTGTGTTTGATTCATCCCTAACAGGTGTTGATTTCTGCGAGCCGACACTTATTCATTTGCGGCAATATATTGTAGTTTTATTATGCTGAATAATAAATGAGCGCCTTCCAACTTTCTATACAGGCATGCAATTATATGGCTTATGCAATCAACCTAAAACTAGCTGACATAGTAGCTTTAAATTTAGTTACCACCAAGTAAAGCTAGGGACAGGCAGTTTTTGTTCTGCAAATTACAAGTTTGTTTCTACAGGTTGGATGAGAATTGGCTTTTAGAAAAAAAACAGTTCATAGATCAAGAAAGAAATACACGAAAGGAAAGGAAAAAGAAAAATTGTAGCTATAATCCTCTTCGACATACTTCACATACAGTGCCTGTGGTAAAATAGATGCCATTGCGTGACCTTTAAGCCGCCAACATTGGGTCTACTCTAAGGACTAGATCCAATATTTTTCTAAGGATACACAGGGGGCTTTTCTAGTGACTGCCAGCACACTTGTCTATGCTATGGTATTTCCTACACACGTGATGGCATCATACTGAGGCTGGTCAAAGTTGGTTCATAGGGGTGAGAAGAGTTGCATCCATTCAAGTGCACTAATAAGAGGATCACTAAGATATTTAGGGATATAGTGTTTTATAGAAGTCCCTAAAAAAAAGATGCATTGTGATATCAGTTTAAACCACTGCTTAAATGTTTACACTTTAAGAATATGTTATTCCAATAAATGCTAGTGAACCCCACTTTAAAGTCATGACCTCTCCACATATAATATGCCTACACCATTTATCTAATTGCCTTCAAAAAGACACATGCTATGCATAAGTTCATATTCCTAACAAACAATATATAAGCACCCAGCACAACTTCTGGTATATCGAATTTCTTAAAATGATTGCACTTATCCTGCCAAGTATAACGAAGTAGGAAATTTAAATATATTCTTGTTTAAAGCTCTAGGAAGGAATACAAAAGAAGCTTGAAGAAATTAAAATTAGATCTCAGCTTTCAGTCAACCTGCGTTAGAACTTTATACACATACCTTCACTCACAAATATTCAAGATAACTCTTATTCTGATTGTGCTTACAGGGCAATAGTACCCTAAATACACATGCATACACACAAGGCATACATAGGATCATTAAAGACCCATAGGTCTGTTGCTTCAACAGTTACTACACTGCAAATATGATCCACACTAATTAAATGTGCATAGTTCTAATCACCCTTTATTCTGCCACCTCTAAACATGACCTTTTCACCGTCTAATGGGTCCCATGGTGCCAGCCTACAGCACTTCCCTCCACTGAGCCAATAGTGGTCTAATTGCTACTCAAGACAACCAGACATGTCATTAGGCCAATCCCCATTGTAACAGCTTGCAAGCCTTTTTGTTGATGACTAGAATCTGCCTTCAGAGAATCTCTGCAGGCAGGGCTTTTATGATAAAGTGTTCAAAATGTATATTTGAATCGCGACTGTAGGTAAAATGATGTTAAGGTCCCATAATACCAAATATAGATACAGTAGATGACCAAGGGACTAGAGCACTAGTTAACAAGTTTGATCAAACTAAACAGTGCCTGTAAAATATATCTATACTCTGTGAAGGTCATTGATCTAAATTCAAACTATCAACTGATGAATTAGACCCTAAAATATAACGGATAGCAGGGTGTGTATGTACATGTTCTTATCCCAAAGGGATCGTAAGTTGTCCTCAGATACAGCTGTGTTGATAGGTTCTTGATGTTACACTCCAGGGGGTAGTGTCCGCCTACTCAAGGTATCCAGCAGAGCCACAGCTGTGTGCCATTAACGTGTACATTCATTAGATTTTATAGAACATTTCAGTTTCGAAATAGTTTCCTAAATCAATTTAACCCTATGGCTTATTTGAATGAATAAATACACATTCGTACGTAGTGTGTATGCCTGCAACCTCAGTGTTGATATTTGAATGGCACATCTTCATGAGAACTATACAGAGTCAATCTTAAAAGTGTGTCCCTCGGGGGTACATGCAAGCTGCATTGAAAGGATATGTTAATGTCAATGTAATTTCTTGCCTAACTACCTGTGGCCTTCCGTAGTACTGGGCAAACAATGCTTAACCTTTTGCTGTAAAATACATAGTGTGTCCAAGCAAATTGAACAGGACTGTTGCCAATATAATGGGCTGCCACATGGCCCACAGTAGCTCCTTATTGAGTTTGCAGTCAAAAAGAAATTTAAAAAAATGTATTAATTGGTGTCTATGACTGAATTAGGAGCATCTAATACTGCTTGAAATGCAAATCTGGGACCAAAGCAGGATTTGGAATAGCTTTTACCCTTGGTACTCTTACATAGCTTTAAGATCACCTGACCTTGAGAGGTTTATCTGCTTATGGTTTAATCCCATAGACACAAAGATGACGACAGCCTTGCTATACTTTTCTATTTTTATTATCGCCTGCTCTTTGTGCAGAGATACTCATTTATCTTCAGTCAATGCTTACTCCCAGGAAACTAATGACACAGAAGCTGCATGACTGCTAAAAACAGTATATATTATTCCTCATGGACGGTTCCATTGTTCTTTTGTTGGTGTTTTTCGTATCAAGGTTTGATACAAAAAGAAGCAGTGACTTCATGTTTTGTTCACATTTGCAAGCAGTGCCATCTGATAGCAGTATTGTATAAGCCATAGAACTCTCTGTTGTGTCCTTGGTATGAATCAAATGGATTGTTTTATATAAAAATATATGTCATTCCGAAATTTATTTCATTTTAGTCATAGCCATGCAAACACAGGTTGACATTGTCCTGAAAGAAATATGCCAACATATTCATCACAATTTGTAACTTCAGACTGCTTAAAGCCTTATCAGACCGAAAATGAAAAAAACAACCCACTTAAAACAGCTATGTGATCATCAGTGACAGCCAAGGTGAGGGGTTGAGGGATAAAATAGGTAGATTGCCATTCTAATAGCTACAGCAAAGTCTAGCACATACTTTAATATTGCTCTAGCTGTACCCTTGGTCCTCATGATGCATTGATTCAGCCCCAGCGAGTAACTAGGGCTGCATGGGTCACCATGACAACAAATGTAATCTTTAAGCATCATACCATCCTTAAAGGGTTATATTCATGTTTAACTTCGTGTATCAAGAAGCCATGCAAGGGTTTTCCAGTCGAAACTTTTCTACAATGTACTGATATGGCACAAAATGAAAAATATAATATATTTCATTAGCCTTGAGTACAGTGTTTTCTCATTTGCATCTAGACTACATGTAAGATCTTGTTAATCCTTGAAGTCGGCATACTGCTTTGATAACTATTTTTTTGTTGTCAAAATGCATGAATGCAGTTCTAGTGAGTATCTTGCCAGTGCGTCATTAAACGATCAGGATGCATTCATACTGCCCTGTCTAGTTACTCACCAGAGCTTTATCTATGCATTATGACAACCAAAGTCATAGCATATTACAGCATGCGGCTCTTAAAGGATAACAGTTCAGTAACAAAGAGAATAGATAAAAGCTTTAGACTAGTGACGACAATGATATTATCAGATCCTATGAAGTATAGAAAGCATTGTTTAACGACCTGTATACAGTATCTCAGCATCAGTCTATTTGATAAGTTTAATCAGAATCCACAAAGCTGGTTGATATAACTTAATAGACAAGGATCATTAATTATAGTCTTTATAGCAGGCCTCCCTAGTCCTTTATCATCCATTTTCAATGGCTAGCAGTTGCAAAAATAAGGTCTCAGTTGATGTTTTTAAATAGATGTATGATGGACCATTGTATGAGTAGCTTATCTGACATGAATATATTGCTGATGCACATTCTATAATAACTAGAGTGTTTGATGTAAATCAGGTCTTTCTGACCAAGATGAGTGAACTGCCAAACTAGCTCCAATAATACTAATAAAACCTGTTTACTATGATCATACAGTACAAAGTGTATTCCTAGGCTTCAAGATAAGCTTAGAAACCAATGCACACCGCATCTGCGCATAGAACCCTTGAGACCAAACCTTTTTGAGTAGTGCACTTGACTGTAGTGTGTAAAGGGTAGAGTTTGCAATTTGTTTATTAGATCAATCGCCCTCTTAGATACTGCCAAGTCCTTAACAATCTAGTGTGCAGCTTGTACAACATATTTCCATAAGCTGAGAGTCTCCATTGATATCTCAGGCTTTTGTCTTGGTGCTATGGTCAATAGACTGAGCTGTGTGTTCACTCTAGCCTTAAGATGACTGGTGCTGTCCGATGTTAAAAGCAATTTTACAAATGGGACATTTGATCATAGTTAATATGTTTCATCCAGTGGCCTTTGCACACCTAAAGGGAAGCTTTAATGTGTTAGGCATCACAGGCTATACATACACTCTATAGAATAAAAGGGACAACCTTCCACAGTAAGGAGCTAAAGTGAGTTTTACAGCCGGCGGACCTTTAACACATTGGTTGTATGCTCTCTGTGTGTTGAAAGCACAATGCTAGACATTTCATAAATAGCACTTGAGCATGCCTGACCGATGTCCCTATGACTAACCTGGGATAGGAACGTACAACTTGGTTTGTTTTATAAGAAGACTGATTTCCGTGGCCTTATCATCAGACTTCCCTATCTTAATCTCTGTAGGTATGGTTTACAAGTGATCCATCTTCTAATCTGATGATCTCAAAAAGTGTGCAATCAAAGTTACCAGGATTGTAGCCTACAGCTGACAATCTCTATGACATTGACAGAGAGAACTCATTGTTGTTTGGACAGTTTAATCAAACTGAGATCTATACAGCAGGACCAGGATCGTCCACCATGGAGGCCAGACAAGAGATAGAGTGTGGTATAAAGGTCATTCCATGACTAAATGGCCCCTGAGGCGCTGATAAAGGGGCTACACAATGATGTATCTAGGTGCTTACTCTGCACTATTTGACATTACCCCTCTGACTTGGGGTTGCTTTAAAGGCCCACATATACTCTTGCATATCTAGTTACATGCCTGTGCTGCATCAATGCACCATTATAATGACAATCACGTATGAACATCTTGCCTCTTAAAATTATGAGATGACACACATTGAAAACTTGAGATAACGATATAATTATATTCCCTACTGAATCAGAAGCCTTATGTAATTATTACAATGAGAACCATACATTATAAGCATCTGTAGTCTAAGACACCAGAGAGGCAAAAAATGGGTCCAGCATCCCATACATTCACGATTCTGTGGCAGTGGGACTAGTGATTTGTGTTGGTGCAAGGAGAGATTCCCATTAGGTGAGCTCTTATTCATACCCAGGAGCAGCTTAGTGTCACGTAGCCCCATTATTTTCAACCAGAATAAGGAGAGGGTTAGGTTCAAGTTTGATCAATTGGCTGTACCGCCCCTTTAGCTAGAGACAATGCATCCTTCAGCATTATAAATCTCACCCAACAGAAACTCTAGGTAAATAAGAAGTAGGATGCTGGTGTCGACAGATAGAGTGCAGCGTCAGCTGCTCATGAATCTACCATGATAATTCCTTTGATCCTATATATACTCTTCCCCATACTGTACATTGTGCATGGAGGAGCATATCTAGGCATCTTTTTTTGGATCCAGTATGCTATCCCACTGTCCACTAGCCATTATATGATCAATATCACACTGTTTCCAGATACTAATTCGAAGCTACGTGTCTGCTAAGAATGTATGCTATTTTCAAATCAGGTCCCTTTTTTAGCTCTAATAGCCACTTTGGGGGCTGGGGTTGTGGATGGGGTACAGGGGGCTAGTCTATAGCCCTATTTATTCCATGATATTTCTGAAACCTTGTCAGGCGTGGGAACTCGACATAGCATCTTCCCATTGCTCCAGATAGCCCTGGTGGACGTAACTATAGTGAGGCATCCTTGACTACCTCCGTGAGTGTCACCCTCAATCTTCAAGCATATTCCCTTCCTATAATGACCTTAATTCAATGCCATTTTAAATGCCAAAATAATGGCGGGCATGCATACAATTCTCTGCCTCTTATTGCCAGGCACTCTATACGATAATATTATCTGATAGGGAGGATACTTGTTGAGCTCCTCTAAATATTAGTTCAAGTACGATTTAGGGGAAAAGCGAGTTAATTCTGGAAAAAGTTCATACATTTGTATAGCCTCATTTGGTTCATCTGTTCCTTGTCAAGCACCTCAAGCCTGATTCAATGGGGTGGGTACCGGCGGCCAACTAATGCTGTTTTATATATAGGGGAACAAATATTAATAAAAGAGTTACTTAGAAGGGATTGTATAATTGCTTGCCTGACCTGCAATTTCTGGGGAGTGACAACTTTCAGGAACTGTATTCCTGAGTGTACTTATTTTCATCCACACCTCTGCTAAAGTAGGTGTGGTCACAGAGTCAGTGTGTGGATGAGCTGATATTGTCACCAGGGTGATAACCTGTCCAATATGATCCTGAGTAAACCTTGTAGTAGAGGAAAGAAACCAATAAACTTGGGGTACACAGCTGGGCCAGTCGACATGAATGAGTATGGGCTCCTCTCCTGGCCAGCTACTTACACCAGCACTAAAGTGAAGGCTTCTAGAGACACCTCTGCCAAACCCTCTCAACACCTATTCAAATGACAGGCACCACCCTATGTGTCCACACACATTGACATTCTCGACTCCCTCGACTCCTTTTCTTTGGGGTTGCGGGGTGGTAAGATCTCCAAACTCCTTTACTCTGAGCTGCTCCTGTGATAAGTAGGTCACCTATCTGTCTTTTCGGCAGCTAGCAGCCCCTGGGGGTTGTCAATTTGGAGCTTCTTACTCCATGCTTCTCTCCTTTTTACTATATTAGGTAAGGTGAAGAGACAAAGTGACATTGAGAGAACAAGCGGATACAAAAACTTACAACACAATGGTGGAAAGGTGGTTTAGAAACTCTTTAGATAGCACTTTAAGGACAGCACACCACAATAATGCATTGTGCCCAATTGTCATCATAATGATTATAAATGCAGCCCCAATGGGGTTGATGTACTCATAAAGGATCACCATGATGCTGAAATGCAGCACTGCAAAAGAACTGGCCAGTGCTGCATTCAAGCTTCATGATGACAAATGACATACTGCATGAAAGTAGTCTAATACCATTATGGCATTTATCTGAGTCTATGTCCCTGTAACACGGTTAGTTGGGAAGGGGAGGAGAGGCCACGAGTTTGTGTTCCTAATGGTATTTTATCTTAGATCTGACAAGGCATGATGCCCGATGGCTTTTATCCAACTTGTATCCTTATTTAAAGTTAATGCATCCGATGTGTGGGACAAAGTGATATATTTCCCTAAAAATGGGTCAAAATGTTCACAAATGATATATTTGACTTCCTATCTATTCCATTCCCCCTATAATCCCTCGAATTTTGCTCTAATTCGATTTTATTGCCCAAAATATGGTCATTTCGGAATTAAAGCATGCACTCTTTTATTTCCCCATTGAAAATACACTAGAAAAGTCCGTGGTTTTGGGACATTGGATCTCTTTGTGACCTTTTAACACCCATGGAAGATTTAAAATTTGAAGAAAAATCGGATATACCCACTTTAACAAACTATTACCATGATAGCATCAAGAACAGATAGGAATTAGGGAAGAAGAATAGGAGAGCAGCAAGGTTGATACTCTCTGCCCAATAGCAGTTAAAAACTTTTTCTAAATGGCAATGAATAAACCTTGTGTTTATATGTTGCCTCATATGTATATGTATGAGCTAATACGACCTCAATTGTTAAGATTTAGCCTTTTGTAGAAAGCCAGGACAAGTTGCTATCAGAATAGATATATCAAAACAAGAATCAATATTCAGACCAACAAGCAATAAATTGGCAGGCATAGTCCATCATGATGACAAATTGCCATGACTCCTAAGGCATCCTGGTGTTCATAAAGGGATAAACTAGAACACATTGCAAACTAAAGAAACCATGAAGACAAAGAGAAACCAGTAAGTAGCAGTGTACATTATGAGGACATAATTTACTGTTATACCATCACTGTCTACAGGCAAACCCTCACAGACACCAGGAATGTGAGAAATGGATCCAGCTTCCCATAGATTCACATCCACGTGCCAGCCAGACTATCTGTAATGGCGCCAGAAGGGTTTCCCATTAGGTAATCTGTCATTCATAAGAGCAGCTCGGAGGGAGCAGCTCAGTGTCACGTCTACTCCATTTTCTCCCGACTGAAGATGAGGAGAGGGGAAGGTTCAAGTTTGATTGATTGGCTGCTCAACCCCTTTAGGTAGAGAAAATGCATCCTTGAGCATCATAAATGTCATCCAACATAGTATTAGATCGTGAAAGGCCTAAGATATATAGGATGTGGTAACCTGCTATAGTTTGCTAGTAGAGAACAAATTAATGGTCCTGTAGATTTAGAGTCTGAAAGCTCAGGGAGCAGCTCAGAGAGGGGTAAGAAGGGAATATGAACACAGTTTTTATGGGATATAAAGGACAGGGTTCACACTAAATACCCATTCATCAAAGAGAAGTATACTGCAGTTGAGACACCAAGTGTATACAGCATCATATATCGGATAGTGTGCAGTGTTCATCCCCTGGCTGCGAATCTGAGTTATAGGTACAAATGCACTTTACATAATGGTGTCTTCATATTTTGTTTCCCTCTACAGTTGCTAATTCTAAACTTCGACTGTCCCTGGAATACAAAGTTTCAGTTGAACATGGTATTTTACCTAATACAACAATCTATTTGGGGAGTTACTCAACGTTTTTCACCAAATGAAACTCTGCCATACCATGGAACTTGTCCTTCCCTAAATATCCCTCGGTCTAATTGTTTTTGACTCATTTTCTAGACTTGAAAAGACTGAAAATGAATTGAACCGCTAAAAAAACTAATTCAAGGAAATTGTATACATGGTTATTTTTCAAGCTGGAAAATATCATAGTCTATCATGTTTCAAAGAGCCTCTCTAAGTTCCTCAGCATACTGATTTTCTTTTGCTTTTTATCCAACTAAATACACCTCTTGTTTTCTTGACTGGGATTATTGTTCAAAGGTTGAGTGGATGAGTTGGAAAACCCTTGGAGCTAATGTGTGCTCACAACAACGCCAGACATGGACAATATTTCTCAGCAGGACAGGTCATTCTACCTCCCAACTCAAATAACAATAATATTAAGAGGATCAGATAGTAAAACTTCTTATTTACTCTAAATTCTAAAAGATATGTCTACCGCATAGTTGGACTTGGAGCCATATTGTCAAAAGATTGTTAAGCCTTCACACCTCTGCAAGGTACTAATTCAACAAACCAATGATTGAACCTGAGCTCGGCTCCTTTAATCCTGCATCCTGATTTGCAGTCAGAGACATACCCAAGGGGCCAATCTAAAATGCACCTCGTACCTTCCCTAGACACAAGAACCCCTAACTGGTGCTAGCTGGGGCAGTATTGAGTGGCTAGAGGGACATTTATAAAGCCGAAGGGTCTATAAGGTGTGATCTGCAAAAGCACTGGGGAAGGTGAAATTAGACTGTTGTATATAAGGGAATGTTCCTGAAAGAGGATTAATGATGCCCCTAATTTTACCTTAAGAATATAGTTTTAGTCTGTTCAATAGCAATGCTAGCTTCGTATTTTCGTAGTTTCGTATTAAAAATATTGATATGTATCAATCAACAGGCTTTTACCTAAATTGATATTATGCCTCCTATATTCATTCTTCAAATTAGGACTGTATGAATTTCTCTCTTTTTATCAGTATTGTTTTAATCATTAATCTGGTGGGTCTGTTAAATGGAGCAATATGGACTCTGCGCCACCTGTTCGGGAGCCCCTTGACTGGCCCCTCTAGGACAGAGGGCCCCCACCATGGCTGTCGGCCCCCCTTTTTTATTACTTTTTAGAGAAAAAAAATATGGCAGATGACGGTGTGATGATAGCCGTTGACGATGTGATGATGTACTGATGACGTTTTTTAGCACTTTTAGTTTTCTTCAATATGATGGCGCCCAGTGACGGCCTAATGACGGCCCAATGACGGCCTGATGACGGCCTGATGATGGCCAATGATGTCCACACCGCTGGTAATATTCAATAGTCAGGTGTGTCAGGGAAAAGAACGTTAATTTCTGGATAAAAGTACCAAAATTGTTACACACATGTATAGGTATGGGTATATATTTCAATTTTTCCACATGCTAAAAGAAAAAACCTGCTGTAACATATGTTTAGCACCATTATTCCAAATGGCCACTAAATTACAGGGGGAAACCCGATTATCTGAAGAAATCACTTACAACCTTCATTTACTGATTAAAAGTATACATGCAAGTCAGTATACATAGATCGTAAGTGACCTCATTTTCCCCATTTTCCCCATATTTAATGAGGAATTAGGTAGAATATTTGATTATCATTCATTTGATTTTTTGAGGGGTAACGTCCCATATATATTTGAGAATATACAGCAGTAAAACCACATTGACTTTTCTTATTTTACCCATATCTCAAAACATGAATTTACATATGGCATTCGGCATGCTCTCCCTCATTGTGACAATAGCTTCCCCAATCTATCCTGCAATCATCTATCAGTTATATCACCTTCAATATTTCAGTAAGAATATCAGGCCCAAGATGGCTACTTCATTTTTGCAGGCAAAAATGCTCCGCCATGAGCCATTCAGAACATTAGGTTTGTTCACAAAGAATTCTATGGATTCATCTTGAATGTTAACACAATAGCAGTGTGTTAGTGTTCCAATGTAGGATTTATTACAACAATATTGACACAAAAATGCTTTTTTGAAACACAAAATCAACAAATTGGAAAGGATACAAAATAATAAGGATCATTTCAGCTTTCACGCTTCTGTATTAGAGCACTTGTAATATGATGGACAGATCTACATGATGATTAAAATAGACATTCCTAATGAAAATACACTATAAGATGGACGGATACTTATTTATTATAGGAAGTGATAGAGGATTTAAAGCTGCTTCAATTCTTCAAACTAGAGCTCTTCATTTCCGAAGAAATCATTTTGACCTTTCCTCTTTGACCCCAAACAAAAGCTTTAAGTATTCACATTGGAGTAGCGCTTTATGATTTTGGCTGCAATATGGCCCCAAACGAAAAATATTTTCGCCCATGGACAGGTAAGAGATGGTGGACCATGATCACTGCATAAATCTTGTTTTATCAATCAGTACAAGTTATAAGCTCAAACTGAAAAAAATATGTTTACTAAAGACAATCTATTGTATCCATATGAAAGAGGTATAATGTAGATGGTGATAAATGATGCTAAATTCAGGGTTAGTCATATGTTCTCATGTTAGTAAGACTTTTTCCTCACATTGTTTAATTCTATATGGGTCCTACCCAGGCCACCCAAAGTTCCAAGATGGAATCACGATTATGCAAATTCATGTTGAGCATATATATTCTTTAGGTTATTATGTTAAAAGTTGTTCTGATTTCTGAAATCAATACATCGTAAATTCACATATGGATAAATATTAACAGAGTATTATTTGTCTTCTCATGTTGAATGAAGTCACCTGGCTCGGCAATAATTTTTGTAACATATCAAAGTCCTAGTAATAGCACTTTATTGAAGGGCACTAGAAGTATATACACAACAAAAGAACATAAAATGATACAGCAGTTTTACACTAGCTGATATAATCAGGGGATATCATCATCCACATCAAGTATCACAGGCACATCACATTGTACATTAGAATACTCCTTCTGGTATAATATCAATTGACAATTTCGCAGCGTAACATCCTCCATCAAACAGGTTGTATTATTCATCCAGTGTTGTGTATTCCACAAGCATACAGAGCAATAGGTTTCCATAATCCTTTGACAGTGCACTCATCATATGTAAATCCGCTCTGGCTGATCCAAAATACTTTTCTTTCTGAGAAAGACCTTATTTAAAATCCCCCTGGCACTGAAGTGTACTGCAATATTTAATTTATCCCTGAATGAGTTGAATTAAGGCTCACAATACTCGCTATACAGGGGAGATATTGGGCTTCAGCTGGGGATTATCTGGTGATCTATTCTTTTCATCTTTCCTCTCTACACTGGCCACTCTTTGCATCACAGTCTCTTTTCTCTCTGATCGTATTGAGCGACACATCCTTCGTAATCCATTTCTAAATTGCCTTCCACAGGCATTATAGACAAAGAAGTTGATAGCAAAATTGAGAAAATATACCAATTGAAACAATTCCTTCCAGTGTACCTTGGCTTTAGGTGCTTTAGTTCCACCTCCTACAAAATTCTGCACAAATACTTGAACTCGAAACACATGGCTCGGTAGATTGAGCAGTACAAAGACACTGGAAAGGATCAGCAGCATTCGCGCAGTTCGTAGCTGACTTCGGTTTCGCATGACACGCTTACAGTTGTCTGGATAGAGGATGGTCTGTGTTGTAGTACTGCCAGCAGTGCCTGTTCCATCCTTATTGGGTGAGGAAAACTTAATGTGCATGCTTCCAGTTGTGGATATAGAAGTATGAAGGACTGAACGTCTCCGGAGATGGCCAGTCGTGGCTAACACCACTGTCGTCGAAGCAAGCTTTGCTCGCTTCTGCTGGTAATGATGTAGCTTGAGGATTATCCGCACATTCAGCACCACAATCACAAGTGATGGTATGATACAGGAGATAAGAGTGTCAATTGATGTCATAATTGTTATAACATCATAATACTCAGGCAAAGGCATACAGACTGCTTGAGTGTCAAAACGAACTACTCCCGAGGTCCAAAGCGCAAATGTATACATTAGGACGGAAAGAGTGACAAGAACTGCAACGACACACTTTGCTTTCTTTCGAGTACAAAAAGTGTCCTTCTGTAGTGGGTGGTAGACGATGATGTACCGCTCAGCAGTGAAACTAACGACGTTCCACACGGAAAGGAAGGAGAAGACGTAGGTGAAGTAGACTGTGCACTGACACCAGCCATTCAATGTGAATAGCTGAAAGATGAAATTGAATTAACACAATTATTACATAATATTTCACTTTTGAAATTAACTATCAAATATATGGGGCATACTAGCAGTTGATCAAGTGATTGTCATCTGATACTATTTCTTATTATAGACTAATTGGAATGGAACAATAAAGACAACTTGATTCTTACTTTATATAGTATGGCAAACGATTGTCAAACATTTTTTCACATACTCCTATTTCGATCAATACATTGTACCCCTTATTCTGGATTACTCAAAATGTTGATAAAATCCTAAGATTTAAATGTTTGTTTTTGCTAGCTAAGATTACCTACAATCACAGCTTTTTAATTACTCCCATGCATCACAAAGGCGGCACACAGTAAGCGCTTATTAAGCTTTGCAGAGAATAAGCAGAACTAAATAAATGCTTAGTAAGTGGTCTCTGGACACTGGGTAAGTTTACAGGCCTTTTATTACTAAAGGAGGCTTTGTAAAAGTAGTAACAGTATGATTCTTTGTATACACTTTCGAAAATGTTTTTTTAAGAAAAAGACCTGTGAGGGTTCCTGGTTTGAAGCGGAAAATGAAAAAATATAATACTAACCGACATGCCAACCCTTGATAGCCACACAACGGATAGCGCCAGGAGGAAGCCTGTGTCAGCCACTGACAGTGCTGCCAGGTAGACACTGGAGGAGAGCCGGGTCAGGTGGGTGAGGGAGAATACCAGGAAGGACATGAGATTGCCTGCCACCCCAACCAGGATGATCACCGGTGTAAAGTATAGATTGAGGAAGTCCAATACCTAGACAAGGAGAAAAAAGCGAAGTAGATTAGTGTCAGGTAACTACTTCCACCTAACGTCTGCTGCGGTAAGGCTACATGTGTCTTGATCTATCATCTCATAATGGCAGTCTAGCACAGCTTGTGATTACCAGCGTTTATTTAAGTAACACTACCTTCATGACATATCTTAAATCATCAATTTTTTTTCCCTAACGCTAAACTTTACGTTTATGGACCGGTATGATTTTATATCATGACACCCGTCCTGTATTGATACCACTAGTAAGGGAGAACTATCAATTTAAATCATCAAATAGGTCTAGAAATTCGAAAAGGAAAAAAAGTTCTTATGCATTAAGTTTGCAACCACAAGTCAGTACATGCATCCTAAAGTTACTGCTACGGACGCCTTGATAAAAAAATCTAAGGATGAAGAATATCGCCATAGGCTGAAAATGCACAGTATTTTTATAGTCCTTGTACGTGGGTGGAGATTGCAGTTATCAGAGTGAAGCAACATAATAGTTATTTAACACTGATGTTTTATGCAATCTGAACCATGGCTATGTAGGAAGCATTTACAATTTAATCAGAATATCTCACCCGTTTAAAGTTACTGCGACTGGTGACCGTCCGGCCCTGCTGCAGTGCCCACAACAGGCCAGTGTAGTTGAAAGAGGTGCCATTATTGCCGAAGAGGTCAGCTCCTAGCCCTGCCAGCAGGGGTGGCTCACAGTTCACATCGGGAGGCTGTCCTGTAGTCTGATTGGGTAAGGATCCAGGGGCTGGCAGACAACCACCAGGGTTAGAGGACCACAGACTGCCTGCCAGGGACATTGCTGCTGCTGGTTTAGATGAGCATTGCTTCAGAGTAGACAGCCACCTGCAAATGTAAAAATTATTTCATTATAAGAAAGTTATGGCCCATATCCCTTTTGAGTATTGCTCTCGTTTATTACAACCTTTATTGTCATGATGCAAAAACACAGCCCTGTTAAGTAACTCGCCAGTGCACCGTCATGTATCATGCAGACCATGTATAGACAGACCGGCAAGGGTTGGCATGATGCGTGAATGCAGCCCTTGAAATAAGACTTGCCAGGGCTGTAGTCTAAGCAGTTACCAAACAGGAAGTTAAGCAAAGACTGGATGCTGGAATGTTCTAGAAGCTCTATTAAGTATTTAAACATTCAAGTAGACAAGAGAAGAATTTCAATAATTGAAATATAAGTCAAACCGTCCATGCATGACAAATCACGATGCAAGCCAGACTTAGAGAATGGTAGTGTTGAATCGTTAGTAGACAAATCGCTACCTGTTATACTTTGGCATCCCTTCTCGGAATGAATTTTCCGTTTTAGCATGAGACCACTCATACCCTCCTTAAGATTAAAAATGGTCGCTTAGTATCAAACCTATCAAGTGTTTTTATGAATGGTCACACAGTATAACTGGGTTCCATTGCAATAATACATAACCCCAAAAAAGAGAACCTCAAGGATATCTAATGCTGTAACCGATGTGTGAGCTACAACCTTGCAAATTGCATATTCTCCCAGAAACACTTCTTTGAAAAGTTATCTACGTCAATTTCAATGATAGCTGTGCCTGATAAAGTGACCCCCAAAGGAAATGTTATGCTCAATCTCCATTCGCTTTTTCCATTGTAAGTGCTTAAACCGTACAAGTACCCCTGCTCATGTATATTCACAGGCAGAATGATTCTGTACCAGCAGAACGGTATGATCTCTTAAATGATGAAAGGAATTAAGAAACCATTTAAGGTCTTGAGGTTTAAAACATTAATACTAATGAACCAATGTGTTTATAAGTGTGCTCTGAATATTGACAATATAATCATTATACAAGCTATTTTATCATATTATTCGCCAGAGGATTATCAAGCAATGGTCTCTCCAAATAAGAACCACCATGATTGATAAATACAAAGGTACAGGTACATTAATACAGATTCAATTATATAATTCAGTTAGAACTGTTAGAGCTGAGATGCATCTAAGATTTTATTCTATTTTTCTGTGCAATTACCCAGACCCGAATGCTTGTTTTGATTGATTTGAACGATTACCTCTAAATAACAATAAAACTCCCCATTTATATCTAAGTGACACAAGAGATAATATCATATTTTTTGTAAAGGTCAATGCTCTCTCATTCGAGAAGTACATCGCATCATGATCACATTAGTGTTCTTCTTACAATTCCTAACATGTCTCATCTATAGAAGAATGTCTTTGATATCAATTTTGGTTCATAAAGAAAACACTTTTGAATCACTGGATACAAGGATTTCAAGTCAATTGAATATGTATTTTTTATACCAAAGGACTCCGATTAAAGTGTTCAATTTCCCTCCAGGGGTATGAATTAGGCCTTTTTGGTATCCAAGTAATCAAGGTGACTTAGTTTCACCACAAAAAAAATATCTTTTTCTTTAATGAGGCATCTCTTTTGTCCATTGGATTGCAAACTTTGAAATGGAACTGTAAAGTCTGTTCTGCCTAAGGACCTAAGCAGGGCTGTTTCAAATTTCAGAGATGAGAGAATTTACTTTATTCTACATGGTTTGAGAGCCAAAAAATATATTTAAATCAAGGTGCAACCTAGAACTCCATAAAAGTCAGTTTCCTTTGATGAGGTATGCTATCCCACTGATCAGCATCGAGCATCATTTTGCCCTGTGCACAGATATTTAATGGAAAAAAACATGATCAGAGGCTCAGAAAGGTTCACCTATTTTATTAGGAAATGAGAACAGCTTGTATTGTGTTAGACATTGGGACACTTTATCTCCTTGGTTACCAAAATGTCAACATCATAAGTGCAGCTAATGACAAGCACCCGAATAAACCTGTACTTCAATCTGCACACAGCGATAGCTTCTCACAGTAACCCTGTATCTGACTCCTGATTTCTAGTCAGAGGCGTTTCTAGAACATAAATCTCCCAGCAAATTTCCGCCCTTCCCAGACACCCACACCAACTGGGACCAACTGAGGCAGTAGTAAGTGGCGGGAATGCTCATGGATTTCCTCCATGGTCCATAAAGTGTGGCCTGTAAAGGGCACTAGCGAAGATGGTCCCATCAGCCAGTTGTATATGGGGGGTACTATGGTCCATACTGTGAGTCATAGATATCACCTTTCTGACAATTTCACCATGCCCTTTAAATCTCATGTCAGGTCCAAGTAGGTTGGAAGAGTGAAATATAAAAAGAGCATTATATGAAACGTTTACGTCAAATCTGCCACAAGATATATTATAGAGCAGTACTATTTTGTCGTCAAAGCCACATTTTTCTTGTTTGTAAATGATAAAAGCACAACGGTATACTAAGGGTTTAGGTTATAGGGCCAGCTCTACGGAAGGTATTCAGAAAACCATATCTTGATGCCTGATAAATGTGGTATGTTCAGCAAGACAGATTGTCTAAATTTCGAAATAGTTTCATACCATGGACCAAGGGACGAATGGGAGGGCCATTAACTCTCATGCTTTGGTCTCAAAAGGAGAGTCTAGCAGTGTGAGTTCTGATTTTAACATGATCACATAGCAGTCTAAAAGAGGGGGAATTGGCTCACACCACCCAGGGCAACAGCTCCGGGTGTCAGGAAGAGTACAGTCTTGCCCACTTTGCTATGCCGTTTGGCTTAGGCTGAAAGCTATCATTACGGTGAGGATTGCAGCTAGAGATGATAGGATGAAACAACCACCTAAGTGCTCTGATCAGAGGGAGCCATAGAGGGATTTGGCACCAGCCAGTCTGGAATCACCCTTCATACTGATGCTCTATATGTGCCATGCTAACAGTGTCGTGTTGGAAAGAAAAACAAGCCTAGTTTCCAAGTTTGCCTAATAGTCTCCCTTGTAGAGTGATCTGCAGATCTGGCCTGCTTACTGTGACAGTAACCCTGAGAAGGGAAAATAACCCTTAATCATCAACCAGAATTAGTATAGCTTGAAATGACCAGCATAATATGTCCTTATCTAACCTCACAAAAGTCTTGGAGTCTTGGAATGAATATAATTATATAGTAGTCCATAGAATTACATCTGTGTGTCTACCAAACTATCTGTCTGGGTGCCAGAAGGCATTCATGTGCACATTAGGTTGGATGACAGCAATCCAGAAAGAGCAGCTCAGTGTATCACAATGTTTCCCTAGCCAAGTTTTAGGGCAGGTGCAAGTACCACTGTTTTAACTAAAACTAAAAGAAATGTGCTGTTGAGTAGTATGAATGTCCTCCTGGGGACTCAACATCATATGGGTATGTATAGCAGCCTGCAAATGCATCCTCAAACATATGATGTTATACATGCAATGCAATGGATAGTCAGATAATATGGAGGAAATGAAAAGGGAGAAATCACAGTTCAAATAGCCATTATCATATCAGAAGTATACTGCAGCTGAGACACCAGATGTATAAGAAATCAGGAGTTTGTATGGCCAGATAGCTTACACCATGCGTATCTTAGATGAAAGGGCATATTTAATATTCTGATTGCCTGTAATGGAGTGGACTTGTAATCATCTGTGCTTCAAGCTTGACTGTGTTGAATTACTGTCTCATTAGTTTTAAATTCCTGATATCTCTCATTTCAGAGGTTTTAAATGATTGATTACAATTTGGACCACACATTGAATACGACAGATCTTCACGTGAACAATTTAAGTGGACTGAACAGGGATCATATCTCACCAATTCCCAGGCATATTTCAGAAAGTTTCACATTTTGCATAAATATTGACGAGACATGATTTACAATCCCCTAATTTCAAGATGATTTCGAACAACATGGACTTTGTCCTTACAGCTATTTTGATGGCAACAGCATTGCACGTAACGTACCGCCATAAAAATATTGATTACTTAGGTTTGGTGACACTGTTTTATCATGTAAACATGAATTTCTTTCTCAAATAAGTCCAACTACAGCTTAGAAGTAGTAACCACCAAGATAAAGCACGGAAGCTCCCTCTTTATGAAAGGTAATTCTGTCCTCCTCAGAATGCCAAGTGGTGAGTAAATTATGAGTTCCTTTGCACATGTTGACTCAGAGTCAACCTTAAGACTCTTTATCACCAATTTGTCACAATTTCATTATGTCAGTTTATGACTGCTGCTATTCATGAATCATCTCTCCATACAAATCATTAATCTTTACTAAGATATTCATACCTTTAATTGCAAATATTGCAGGAAATACACAAAGAAAAAAAGCTAGAACTGTGTAAGGAAGACAGCGTGATCCTCTTTGACACAAGGTTCAAGGTGACTGAGATGAGAGGCAAATGGGTGTGACCTATAAGCCTCCCACCCACAGTATGAGAATAGGTTTATTGCATTTCTGAGGAGCTCTCAGAGGACTTGTCACCGTCTGTACACTTGCCTAAGCTATAGTATTTCCACATAGTGAGGCTAGTTAGGCATGTCCTCTATCCTAAGACCATGACAGGGGCGACAAGAGTTGCATCCTGGCTTTGCCCACATCTTTATTCTTTGATGTCTGAGTAGAAAATACCTCCTTACTGGGAGCTCCCCGTAAACTGACCATACTATATTGGATCTAGGGCATCTGGTCCCAGAACCTATATAGAATAGATATTAATTCTTCCAATAAAGTGGGTCAGTTCCTTTTATGTACATATTGTCAAACACAAACGGTAATAATAAATGGGTGAAATCCAATACCGCCATTCCTCATGGCCATAGCATTTACTTAGGAAGACATGATGAAGGAAGGAAGGTCAGTTGTATCCCAAAATATCCCCCATCTATGCTTCTATAATCCTGATTGAATATGTATGATGGTGTCAGATAGTACACAAGGCTTTGTCTGAGAGCCTTTATCTGTATCAAAGTGTCATCAGTGACAGAATTAAACCTGACGCATTGCATGGTTCTGCACACCCTTATAAGGACAAAGTCAATCTCTGCATTCTTGGCTTTAGGTTTATTACAATTGAATTAATTATATCATAAGAAACCTCTGGGGAGACTGATAGGACTTAAGTTTTAATGGTATGGATTTCACATTAAGCTTTTTCTAATAGTTGATCCAATACCTTCCTAGATATGAGCTGATATTAGTTATATACATGTAGCTCTTAAAATAAGCACCAACCAATTTATCACAATATCTGCTATTTCTCTCCCAATATTTAACTAGCAGTGCCAAACATTGGTATTACCTAACAGCAAGCACTCTGTTTTTATCTAAACTAAATGCTGACATATAACAGACTCTTATACCAATCCATATTTTAAAAGCTTGCTTCTAGATGGTCACTTTAAAACTAGGATCATCTTTATCAAAAAGAAAAAAAAGAAATACACAAAATAAAAACCTAAGCTATGTGAACCTCTTGAACATACTTTCCATGCACGTACAGCACCTGTGGTAAAATAAAAAAACCTTTAAGCCGCCAACATTGGGTCTACTCTAAGGTTTAATTCCAATATCTTTCTAAGGGTACACGGGGGACTTTTCTAGTGACTGCCTGCACACTCATCTACGAGCTCACGGTCCCCTGTGCTCAATATGTATGCCTTGCATTCAGCATTTTGGGAAAATGTCGCATGTTGGAGTAGGAAGAAATGCATTATACTCTTCCTCACTGATGAAAAGCTGGCCATTATAATCAGCCTGTTACTCTATCACCTCTGAACATGACCCTCTCAACCTCTAATAGGGAATACTGTGCCAGCTTACAACACTTTTCCTTGGGAAAATTTCGCATGTTGGAGTAGGAAGAAATGCATTATACTCTTCCTCACTGATGAAAAGCTGGCCATTATAATCAGCCTGTTACTCTATCACCTCTGAACATGACCCTCTCAACCTCTAATAGGGAATCCTGTGCCAGCTTACAACACTTATCCTTGGCTCCGCACAGCCAAGATTGATCCCTACTAGCCTAATTGCTACTCAAGGAAACCATACACGTCATTAGGCCAGTGACAGTATCCAAGCTTTTTGCTGAAAACTACATTCTGCTTTCGAAGAATATCTGCATGGAGGTCTTCTGTGGCCACAGTGTTCAATGGCCCCATAAAACCCAACAATAAAACAACAGATAAATGCTATAGAAATATTATGATCAAGACAGATAATTTGAAATAGAACAGCAGTTATTTCAGAGGTCTTAAATGAAAGCCATTGATTACATTTAGGACAACCCATTGAATATGGCAGATCCTCATGTGAACAGTTTAAATGGACTGTACAGGGATTAGATCTTTTCAATTTTTAGGCATATCTCAGAAAGGTTCACATTTCATATGAATATTGCCGAGACATAATTTACAATTTACTTATTTCAAGATGATTTCGAACAACACAGACTTTGTCCTTACAGCTATTTTGATGACCTAATGGCGACACCATTTCAAAGTAACACACCACCATGAAGATATATTGATTTCTTAGGTTTGGTAACACTGTTTTATCATGTAAACATGAATTGTTTTCTCAAATGAATCCAACTACAGCTTAGAATTAGTAACCACCAAGATAAAGCACGGATGTTCCCTCTTTATGAAAGGTAATTTTGTCCTCCTCAGAATGTCCAGTGATGAGTAAATTAAGAGTTCCCTTGCAAATGTGGACTAAGAGTAAACCTTAAGACGCTTTATCACCAACTTGTCATAATTTTATGATGTCAGTTTATTACTGCTGCTATTCATGAATCATCTCTCCATACAAGTTAATTATCTTTTTTACAAGATATTTATACCTATAATTGCAAATATTTCAGGAAACACACAGAGAGGGAAAGTAAGAACTGTGTAAGGAAGGCTGTGTGATCCTCCTTGACACAAGGTGACTGAGGTAAGAAAGGTGAATGAATGTGACCTGTAAGCCTCCCATCCATGGTATGAGGATAGATTTATTGCTTTGCTGAGGAGCTCTCAGAGGACTTCTCTTGTCACTGTCTATAGTATTTCTACGTAGTGAGGCTAGTTAGGCATGTGCTCTATCCTGAGACCATGACAGGGGTGGCGAGAGTTGAATCCTGGCTTTGCCCACACATTTATTCTTTGATGTCTGAGTAGAAAATACCTCCTTACTGGCAGCTCCCTACAAACTGACCATACCATATTGGATCTACCTAGCGCGCATCTGGCCCCAGCACCTATATAAAATAGATATTAATTCTTCTCATAAAGTGGGTCAGTTCCTTTTATGTACATATTATGAAGCACAAACGGTAATACTATATGGGTGAAATCCAATACTGCCATGCCTGATGGCCATAGCATTTACGGAAGGTCATTGGTATCTCAAAATATCCCCCATCTATGTTTTTATAATCCTGATTGAATATGCATGATACTGTCAGATAGCAAGCCTAAACAAGGCTTTGTCTGAGAGCATTTGCCTGTATCAAAGTGTCATCAGTGGCAGAATGAAAGCTAATGCTTTGCATGGTTCTGAGCACCAGAAACTAAATGCTGACATATTGCAGACTCTTATACCAATCCATATTTGAAATGCTTGCTTCTAGATGGTCACTATAAAACTAGGATCATCTTTATCAAATGGAAAAGAAAGAAATACACAAAAGAAAAACCTAAGCTATGTGATCCTCTTGAACATACTTTCCATGCACGTACAGCACCTGTGGTAAAATAGATGCCATTGCCTGACCTTTAAGCCGCCAACATTGGGTCTACTCTAAGGATTAATTCCAATATCTTTCTAAGGGTACACAGGGGACTTTTCTAGTGACTGCCTGCACACCCATCTATGCTATGGTATTTCCAACACACATGATAGCCTAATACTGAGGCTGGTCAAATTTGGTTCATAGTGGTGAGAAAAGTGCTCTAATAGGAGGTTGACTGAGACAGTTGGGGATACACGTGTTAGATCCTGTTCTATAGAAATCCCTAAGAGATGCATTGTGATATCAGTTCAAAACGACTGCTTGAATGTTGTCATTTAAGAAAATATCTGACACCTTTAACTCACACTTAAATTTTTTTTATTCCAGTAAATGCTAATGAAACTCACTTTAAGCTAATGACTTCTCCATGACATCTACATGGCATTTATTGAATCTAATAACTTAGAGTTTGGTTACTTGTCAAAGGTCTCATAATGATTACACATCCTGCCAAGCCCAGATTCATACGCCTACACCATTTATCTAATTGCCTTCAATAAGATACATGTTTTGCATAATAAGTTCATATTCAAAGCATATAAATTATCAGCACAACTTCTGGTATGTCAAATTTATATTAATGATTGCACTTATCCTGCCACACTAAGTGTCATGTCTGCATCATTACTTTGATTGTCTTTATTAAGAAAGTCATTATGAATTCATATTCATAGGATAGAATCAGCTATTTATGCATATCAAATTGATGCCAGGGTAAATAAACAATTTAGAATAAAAATGTAGATGATCATTATTGATTTCGTGACTTTTCAAAGTAATTCTCACTTTAGAAAACAAGCAGATGAAAGGAAAAATGCATCATACTCTCGCTCACTAATGAAATGCTGGCCATTATAATCAGCCTGTTACTCCATCACCTCTGAACATGACCCTCTCACCCTCTAATGGGGGATACTGTGCCAGCTTACAACACCTTACCTTTGCTCCGCTCAGCCAAGATTGATCCCTACTAGCCTAATGCTACTCAAGGACACCAGACATGTCATTAGGCCAGTGACAGTATCCAAGCCTTTTGCGGACTACTAGAATCTGCTTCCACAGAATATAGACCTGCATGGAGGGCTTCTGTGATTAGCTGTGTGTTCAAAACTTATATCCAAATTGTGACTGCAGGTAAGGTGGTGTAGCGGCCCCATAAAACCCAACACTAAGACAAAAGATAAGCCTTTAGAAAAGATCATGATCAAGACAATTTGAAATAGAACAGCGGCTGTTTGAATTAGCCTTTGGACAGGATGAGCAATGGAATACAGCATTAGTTAATAAGTTGGCTCAAAATATGCAGTGCCTGTAAAAATATCTACCCTGTCTGTGAAGGTCATTGATCAATTTGAATTCAAACTCTAAACTGATGATCGGGACCCTAAATATAATATATAGCAGGGTGTGTATGTACATGTTCATATCTCAGGGGGGTGGTGAGTTGTCCTCAAATAAGACTGTGTTAATGGGTTCTTGATGTTCCACTTCACGACAACATCTCCAGGGGGTAGTTGCCGCCTACTCAAGGTCTCCAGCAGAGCCACAGCTGTGTGCCATTAACGAAAACATTCATTACATTTCTATTTAGAAAAAGTAATTTCCTTAATCTATTTGCATTCTAGAGTTTATGTGAATGATTATATAGTATAGTATATATACTCTTTTATAGAGCTTATGCTTGCAACCTCAATGTATATACGTTTTTTTTGGGTTTGAATAGGTTTTTATTGTCTGACACAATATGTACAATGTGATAGTAGACAAATAACGATATCAAGACAAAATAGAATCATTATATACCAAAGTATGATTAAGACAGGAGCTCTATCCTTATGGATCAGATCTTATAAATGTAAGTACATAGTATAACACCACATCAGCAATAGACTTGCAGTAAGAGACTTTATCTTGCGTTTTTAGTCAATTAAGTGTTATACGCAGATAAGCAGTACATGTCTATCCTTACTATCTCAAAAAAACAACGCTGACATTTTACTCACAGATACAAAAGCAAAACATACCGACAATTAGGCAGATTAAAAACATGATTATACAATATTAAAATCAATGCATATAAAACAGGTTGGTTAGTAATACTATGAGGCAGGACAGCAATGTGGGAACTCATCGTTATACACTTGTTTCTTGTTATTCAACATTTATCTAGTGTTGGTCTTCAGATGTTTCTACTTAGAATCTAGCGATTCTTCATTCAGTTCAGCGAAATTCTACATTACCAGGCTGGGTAAATCCTGGCATTCATACCATGCAGGGAAAAAAGAGAATGAGGGGGTTTCTCCCCTTGATTTCGGGTTAATATAAATGTAATTCAGTAAATCAAATTTGCTGATATCTAAACATTATTTGCTGAAATTGATTAACCCATGTGCAGGTAGACAATGTGTTTATCTTGGTATATATGAATGGGCTTGTATTTCGGTTTTGTATTTCGTGAAATATATTGATTTGAATGACAGAATATAGCCGAAAAAGGTACATTTATATGTGGAACCCCCTCCCCCATACCATCACACCTGTATAAGATACTGCACTGGGAGATTCCCCCTTGGTGGGGCGGACCGGCGGCGGCCCTTATCTCTCCCGGTGGCCCTTATCTATACAGAGATAAGGGCAGGAGGCAGACCTGGGGGCTGCACTAAGTAAGGGGAGATTTGCCCTTGCTGGAAGAAACTCCCCTGTAGGCTAATATACCTGTAATGGTAAATGTCCCGGATTGTCCAGGCCTGATTACCAAAGAAACATGTTCAATCAGAGTTAAAGCATCCAGGCAGATTGGTGGCTTTTTTCATCGTCATCCATACACGATGTCATCATTATTTACTCATAATTATTAGTTTATGACATTAGACCATATTCGTTCATTATTCATTATCACGTGAAAGAAACAGGAGTCATGGTTTATTTAATCCATGAGCACAGATCTAAAGAGCATTGTTTGTCCTAAAGGCGGTTTCATCCATCAATGACTCCAGCCATTTTGGGGACCACTCAACATCCATAAGACCTACTAGAGCATAATGGGACGGTTACATCCAGCAATGTCGCCAGTCCCACATGATTACCAGGCGGTTGCATCCATCAATGTCGCCAGCCATAATTCTTTATACATCCATAATTATCAGGGACTCATCAAGCATCACTTCTTTACTCGGGTTGTCATTCTTTACAGATAGATCTATGCAACTTCTTATACGTTGTTTGAATTTAAGTTTACTTTCACTATTTTGATACCAATCTCCTAGGCGGTCCCATAGGATACAACCTCTATACAAAGGTGACCTCGTGTACAATGCAGAGTTATGTCTTTGAGTGGTAAACCTGACTTTGTTTATACTGCGAGTTATGCATGCTCTTGGGCGGTCATCCACCCATTTTGCCTCATGTGAATTTTTATACATCAATGAAAGCAGTAGTTCCTGGCGTCTTCTCTCAAGTTTCGGTATTTTAGACTTGGTGTGCATCTCATCAATTTTAGTTTTCACGCCGTCTTTTCGCCGGAAACATATGCCAAGGCCACGGTTCTGTAGACGCTGGAGTTTCAAGAGGTTGTCCTTGGTCGTGCCCTCATATGCAAAGCAGGCATAATCGAATAAGGACAATATCATAGACTTATATATCAACACTGCCACTTTATGTGTCATATTCTCCCGCAGCTTTGAGAATCGGAAGAGCCGGTTGTTAACTTTCTGATTTACATCTTTATATGCTCGATCAAATGTCAAACCACGGTCTATACTCAGGCCCAGGTACTTATAGCATTCTACTACGCCAAGTTCCTGGCCACCCATGTTGAATTTTATACCCAGCGTTCTTTGGACCTTGTGCGATGATACACTCCAACAGATCTTAGTTTTCTGGAGGTTTACTGTCAGGCGTTTCTTTTGGCACCATGACATTACATTGTTGATATCATCTTGTAACCGCTTACTCACAACATTGGGTTTGTTACTGGAGTTATAAAATACGAGATCATCGGCATACATAATGTATTTACAGTTTTTAATATGGCTGGCAATGTCATTCACATATATAATAAAAAGGAGTGGCCCTAACACAGAACCTTGAGGGACACCGAAGCCAACATTGTTTAGTGGCGAGCAGTATTCTCCAATCTTTGTGTACTGCGTTCTATTGGTTAAGTAACTTTCTATCCATTTCTCCAGCCTGATGTCAAGCCCTAACTCATTAACAGTATTAAGTAGGTATTCATGGTCGACACTATCAAAGGCTTTTTTGAGGTCCACATAACAGGAAGCTGTTATGTGTCCTCTTTCTCCATTATCATACAAATCATTCAGATACTGGAAGATTGCGTCCCCAGTACCCCTACCTTGTCGGTAACCAAATTGATATTCACCTAGGTATCCCTTTTGATCAAGGCAATCAACGATGTGAATGTGGGCAATTTTTTCACAAATTGTTGAAGGAACTGGCAATAATGCTATAGGTCTCCAATTTGATATGAGCTTAAGGTTACCTGTTTTAGGTATGGGGTTTATGCGTGCTTTTTTCCACGATTCTGGGAAACAACCCTGGTCGAAGCTTTTCTGGTATAGCCATGTCATTTGAGGGACGAGGTTCTGTAGAGCTAACTTCATTACATCACACCTTATGTGTTCTATGCCGGACGTTTTGTTAACATTGATATCGTCAAACATGCAACTCACTAAGCCTTCTGAGACCCCAATTGGGGCACCTCTCTCACCAGATGTTTTGACATTATATACACTTGTTGGTACCCGCCTTTGATGCCCCGTACTGGTTAGATCACTTGACAATACTCCCCCAATTTCTGAGAAATACTTGTTTAAATATTCCACTGATTCTTGCTTGGTTTTTAATTTATCATCATCACCAATTAAGACAGGCGGTTCGGCTGGGCCCTCAGGCTTCAGCAATGCATTTACATTTCGCCAGAAAGCCTTTGGGTTGTCCTTGGAGTTTTCTAAGGCCTCTTTTATCTGGGCACATTTAGCACATCGCACGCTTACATTTATCCGACATCGAAGGGATTTGGCCTTTTCCAAATATTTGTCATCATTAGTGATTAGGAACAGCCCAACATTATCCTCTCTCTCATGTATCAGGCTCAGGATGTCAGGGGTCATCCAGGTGTTACCACGATCTTTTATGGTTCTGATGATTTTAGGACACACACCATCAAGATATCTTAAGATATGACTTTCAATCCAATTCCATCAGTTGGGTCTTCAATGCTGTAGAAATTGCCCCAATCAGCCTCAATTAACCATTCTAGGAATGACCCCTTATCAAAGTTACGGTACGAACGGGATTCAACCTTTTTGATCTCATAGATAACCTTTTGCTTGACTTTTGCCACATACACCGGCAGGTGGTCACTGACTAAGAGATTCAGGGTTCCGGCGACCGTGTCTCGGGCATAGTTCGTTATAACATTATCAATACAGGACAAGTTCTTCTTATATGGTCTTGTGCATTCCTCGATCAATTTCTTAAACCCATAAAATTTGCACAGATCTGATAATTTTATACTAGAATTGGCTCTTTCCGACATAGTATTAATGTTGAACACGGCCGATGCTATCCGCACGCCACAGGCGTGCGAATAACGGCCGCTATTCGCACGCCCACAGGGTGCGAATAAGAGCCCTTATTCCCACAAACTAGGTAGGGTCTGCATAATACCTCTTATTCACACACCATATATGGTGTGTAGTACAGGACCCAGTTCACAAGCATCAAGATCACTGCTTTAAGTTACTTATTCTGGAAGTATCTTAAGCAAATTAGCTTATTTCAGTTCATAAGCAAATGCTAAGTTACTTAACTAGCTTGAAGTTTAAGTCACCTCCATGAGGTGACTTAACGTTAAGCTAATTAATTAAGATCATTTTATTTTCCAATGCATATCACTGCTAAGCTATAATCTGACACTAACATCATCATATATAATGATTTTAGGTCATATTCTACCATTTTACCCTAAATACATATAGTACTTGTCCATTGTGTGTGGATACTAGCTTTCTGTAATCACCATCATAATAAATTGCTGGCATAGCTCAAATTGTGTACTATTAAGTGAGTCACTGACTTAGCAACTGCATGTATCACACATTGTTGGTTACGGTACTATTCTTGCAGCTACAGCTAGGATGAACATGAAGTATGCATCAATTAGCATACATGGGTCATTGAGGACTCCCGCTATTGGAGAGCATATCACTTACCATTAAATTGAATAGGCTTATATGACAGAAGAGGGTCATGCAGTGTTATAATCTTTGGAATAGTGCTGGCCTTGTGATGTTAGTCCCATTTATAATGGTATACATTGCTATCCATGGATTGAAAACATAATATTCTTTGTTAGGTAGTTATCCATAATGTATTGATAGGTCACTGGATGATGGTAAATAGCTGCTCAGTATAATAATAAGTCAACTTAAATCATTGTAGCAATCACAGTCTTTGGTTAGCAAAATTATAACTAATATCAAACTAAATCATTTTCATGCTTTTTTATGGTTAACATGTCCAATTTGCCATAAACAGTATTATACATGCATAGTTTACTTTGATTTTAAGTGACTTAAAGAAGTGACTTAGTGAAAACACTTAGCCAGTGCTTGTGAACTCAGCATTAAGTCAATTAAATTAAGTGACTTCTTTAAGTGACTTAAATCTACAATTTAGCTTGTTTGCTTGTGAACTGGGTCCAGGTCTTATTGGCATCCTATACTATACTTATAGGTCCATAGGGTGGTAATTGGGGTGTGAATGAGGGCTGTTATTCCCACACTGTGTGGGGTGTGATTAAAGGGGTTATTAGCACCCTATGTAGGGAATGTGCGAATAAGAATGCTTATGTGCACACTGGGGAGGGTGTGGATTAGAACTCTTATTCCCACACTGCATGGGGTGTGTATAGAAGCTGTTATTGCCACACTAAGTTGTAGGACTACAGGGACTCCAGGGAAAACTTTCCAATCTTAAAATCAAGTGATATTCTTATAAATCAATAATCTTAAAATTGATTATCTTAAAAATTGATAATCTGAACACCAGGCTTAGACCCCTCTACACTTTTACGTTTTTAGCAGAGAAAAAAAGGTGACTTGTCCTGGAACTGAACCCTGGCTCCCCACTCAAGAGGCAGGCACCATACCTACTGCTCCACAGGGGCTATTGGTGATAGCCATGGCTTTTTACATGTTGTCTTTCCGGCACCCTGCTGGGTGTGCGAATAAGGATCATTATTCACACACCATAGGTGTGGGAATAACAATACCTATTTGCACCCTCTACAGGGTGTGAAGAACAACTTTATTCCACACACCAATCCACACCATATGGGCCTATGTAGGGTGGCAGCAAGACCGTAATGCAACCCTGTATGGTGTGGGAATAAGAATTGTTATTCAGACCCTACCCAGTGTGTGAATAAGAGCTCTTATTCGCACCCTGTGGGCGTGCGAATAGCGGCCGCTATCCGCACGCCTGTGGCGTGCGGATAGCGCTTGCCACGGTACACTTTTGAGAGGAAAATGTGCAGTAGTCTTGTGCTTTAAAAAATGCTATTGCCCATGGCACATTTTCTGCACAGTATTGAATCTGCTTTATGCAAACTTTGCAGAATCAATCTTCTAAAGTGTGTCCCTTAGGGCTGCATGCTATGTCAATGTCAAGGTAATTTCTTGCCTGACTACCAATGCCTTTTTGTAGTACTGGGTACCGTTGCTTACCTTTTGCTGTAAAATCTGTAGTGTTAACCAAGCAAATTGAAAAGGACTGCAAACACAATAAGGGGCCACCGAAAGGACCACAGTAGCCCCATATCCAGTGAGCTGTCCCCCTTTATCTGGAATATTTCAAAAACAGGAGTTTTTAATAGGGGTCTAGGCCTGAATCAAGAGCACATTCCACCGCTTGCAATGAAAATCTTGGGTCGAAGTAGCATGTTGGGTAGCTTTTACCCTAATTGGTTTGTTTCCATAACATGGCTTTAGGATCAATATGTTCAGTGACTTATGGGGCGCTAGAGTAACATATATACACCTGACCTTGGAAAGGGTGTGTTCATCTGTAGCTAATCCATATTAGCCATGAATATGTGCTTATTCTCAGACAATTTAATTTCATGGACTTAAAAAAGTTGAAGGCCTTGCTTTATTTCTGTATCCTGCTCTACGTGCAGAGGTAATCATTGAACTTCGAGCAGGGCTTACTCCCAAGGAATTAATGAGGCAATACCTGTATGACCCCTGAAAAACAAGTATACTTATCACTTTAATATAGACAGTCCTTTTGCTCTTTTATGGTTGTCAAAGTTTAATATATACAGATACAGTAACTTCATGTTTTGTCCACATTTGCAAGCAGTGTCGGCTGATAACAGTATTGTATAGGCCATAAAACTCTCTGTTGAGACTTTAGTGTTAATCATATGGATCTCTTTATATTTCTGAAATATTATAAATGTCATTCCAAAAGTTAAGAAAATGAGAGAACCCATTCAACGAGAGGAAAAGAAATGTTGGGAAAGCTACGTGATCCTCGGGTGCACCCAAGGTACAGGGCCTGAGGTAAAAGAGGTAGATTTTCTTTTGACCTTTAAGTCCCCTACTTTAAGCATAAGACCACTGTTCACTAACAAACCCTCGGGGGAAATTTCCAGTTACTGTCTGCATTCTAGCTTGATGTATGGCATATCCAAGCTATTGGCCTACTTGTAACATATAAGGCAAGGTCTAGCACATACTTAAACATTTCTCTAGACATACACGTGTCCGTACACATACAGTGCCACCTTCAGAAATATCATTAGAGAAGACTGGACTGTTTTGCAGAATAGGAAACTGTGCCCTAATTTAATGAGCATAGGAAATTTGTAGATCTCATTGATTGAACAAACCCAGTGATAAACATGTACTATATATATATATATATATATCCATTAACAGCATCATTAATTAGGCCAATCAAAATATTTTCAGATGACTTCGTTTTGATGAAAAGTCCCTTTGGCAATAGAGTTTGAAATGTCCCCAAAACAATTGCATAATCCTTTGTTGCTAAAGGGAAACCATAGGATATTTTTTCTGGTTCCGAATGCTATCTGGGCCATTGCTTCCCTAGATACCCATTGTATTGAACCAAAACTCAAAACACTTATGCTCAGTAAGTATTGATCGTTTGGTGAAGTGATGCTTGGTAAGGTGTCAATGTGCAACAACACAATAAGCAAAGGCATGCATAGATCATCACTATCGATTTTGTGACAGGCCAAACTATATCTCACAGCCGTCTCAAAGGAATAATGCATTAAACATCTCAATGACAAACCACCTGTCTTGCACTGAGAGATTGGTGTTCCTTATATCAAATGACCCTGTAATTCTGCTACCTTTGAACATGATTTTCTGATCATCTAAAGGTGTCATTTGTACCAGCTCACGACACTTAACCGTCCCTCTGCTTAGCCGAAAATGATCCCCAGTACCCTTACACCTGATCAAGGACACAAGACATATGCCACTAGGCCATGCTCTAAAACCCAACGTCTAATCATTTTGCTTATAACAGGATTCTCCTTTAACCCTTCAAGCATGGCATAATTCATTAATGTGGCATGCTCTTGGCTGTCATGATGCATGAATGCAGCCCTGGCAAGTTACTTGCCAGGGCATAATAGCATCATGTTAAACCTGGGTTGATACACTGCCTATGGGTGAGCATGATGCATCAATGCTATGCCGCTGAACTATTTGCCAGGGCTGCATTCGTGCACAATGGCGACAAATGTAATCTTTTAAAAACATGCCATCCTTAGACTTTAAATATCACAATGTTGTACATGAATATAGTTAAAGGGTTATATTCATGTACAACTTTCTGTAAAGGAAGCAATGTAAGGTTTTTCCCATGGAGCTGATGTGGCACAAAATAAAATAAAAAGATCATATTTCATCAGCTTTGGGTACAGTGTTCAATCATTATATTTGCATCTAGACAACAGATAAAATCGTGTTCACCCTTGAGGGTGGCATAGTGCTTTAATGCATTGTTATAATGTGTAAATTCAGTCCTGGTGAGTATCTTGCCAGTGCTGCATATCAAGGCAGCATATTAAAGCATGCTATTCTTTTAAAAGGGGCTACTGTTCCAACCCAAAGAGAATAGGTAATAGCTTCAGACGAGTGGCGACAACAGCCTATAGAAGTTGTTGTGGGCCTGTCAGCTGCTATGCAGGGGGGCTTTAAAGTGAATCATCAATGAAGTCAGATCACATGAACTATAAATCATTGTTTAACTACCTGTATGTACAATATCTAAGCATAAACACTTTGATAAGTTAATAAGAATCCACAAAGCTAGTTAATATAACTTGATAGACGATTAATAATCTGTACAGTAGGCCTACCTAGTTTTGTTGGTGAATCATTACAGCTTTTCGCATCTATTTTTAATGGTTAGCAACTACAATTCATGAACAATCAATACATAGCTTCTGCTTAAATTATTCAGTACTCGATGCAGCAAGGTCTAGGTTAATATTTTTCAATAGATGGGATGGACAACTATAGGAGTAGCTTATCTGACATGATATATTGCATAAAGCATATTGTATCACAAAGAGCAATCTTCCTGGCTATGTGAATTAGGAAGGTATGAGTAAACATAACCAGTATATAATATACCTTACAATGATTATATCATACATGTTAAGTAATACAGGAAAAAGGGCTAGACCAGAATGGGCCCACCAGGCAAATAGATGACGACTGAACTATTTGATGTACCAGAAACCTTTCTGACCAAGTTGAGTGAACAGCCCAACTAGATGCAAAGATACTGCTATAACCCTACTATGATCCAAAGTACAATGTGTATTACTGAACTTTAAGATAATCTAAGAAACCCATGCACATCAGATTGGCTATAATGTGGAGATAAAACTACCTTTCCGAGTAGTTTGCTTACCAGTAGTGTTTACAGGATAGTGTCAACAATTTGTTTATTATATTCATCACCTTCTTAGAGACTACTAAGCCTTCCACAATCTAGTGTGCAGCTTGTACAGCATACTTCCATCAGCTAAGAGTTCCTATTGATATATGAGGCTTTTGTCTTGTATCTTTGGTCAATAGGGTTGAGCTGTGTGTGCGTTCAATCCAGCCTCAATGTGTCTGGTGCTCTCCAATGTTAAAAGCAATTTTACAAATGGGACTTTTTATTTAATGTTTCATACAGTGGCCACTGCAGAGCTATAGGGAAGCATATACCTTTTAGGCTTCACAAGCTATACCTTCGCTCTATAGAATGAAAGCGGCAACCTTCAAAAGTCAGGAGCTAAAATGAGTTTTACAGCCTTTGGACCATCACCACTTCAACAAATTGGTTCTATGCTGTCCATGTTTATAGCATGATGCTAGAAATTTCCTAAATTTGACAAACATGATTGTGTGTACATATTTCTACCAATTCCCATCAATTGGGAAAACTTTTCTTGTGTTCAATTAAATGGCGATAACACAATCAAAAGTCTATTGGTAAACCTTTACAAATAAGTACTTCATGTGAACTCATCTCGCCCTCTTCTCCTAATTCTACATCCTACTTCTATACATAGAAAGGTAGTTGGCACCGATAAACTTTTATTTAGGCTCAAGAGGCAGTACTGGCTAACTAATCAATCAATAGTATCTGATATAGTTAGTCATTTTCTGCCTCCCTATACAACCAACCTAGGTTAGTTAATACTGTCTGGGTGGGCAGTACTGATCAACTCACCTTAGTCCTCTCTAGTTCAATGAGTAGTAGGCTCTTGAGTAAGGCATTAGTCATTATGTGGTTTTGCCTCAGTCATTTTTGGATAGCACTTAATCATTCCTGACCAATGTCCCTATCACTAACCTGGGTTAGTCACTACAGACTGAGGGCCAGAGCATTCAGATCTGTGCAGGGAGATCAAATACAATCTAAAATGTGAGGAATAAGTTAACATCCTGGTCCATCTTCAAGAACATTGATTTCTGTGCCCTTATCAGCTGACATAGCCATTTAATTTCTTTCTGTCTGGTATATGATCTGTCATCCTAATCTGCAGATTTCAAAGATTGCGCTATCATAAGTCCCAGGATTGTGGCTTGTGTCTGCCATTTTCCATGATGTCCATGGTGAATAATGAGTGTTTGGACTGTTCAGGAGATGTGCACAGCAAACCTACATTGACAGTAAACCTAGGGGAAAATCTGTTCTCTAGATTTGTATCAGCAACTATTTATAGAGATCATGTCAGATCTAGAATCATTTGTGTAACAGTTTGGACCCACACTACTAGGGGTTGCAAGGAAACCAGAAGTATTTACTATGGACAGGCAACAAGCAACATATGGCTTTTTGACATAAAGGCTAAAATGATTAAGTCCCCTGAAAGAGCTAATAGATGAGAGGTGCATCAACCAAATGCTGTATGGGTGCTTACTCTGGCCTATTTACCCCTCTGACTAAAGGTTGGGCTAAAGGCGCACATAATGAGTTATGCCCTTTTGTTATCATAATGTCCCAAGAAAACCCATCAGTACCCCACTAGTACTGCACTAACGCATCATGCTGACCCCAGAGGGTTAATACACTCCTGAACATTTGTGTTTAGTTAACTGCCTGTACTGCTATAATGCATAATGAGGATTGTGCAAGTATAAACTGCGACACATTGAAAACTAGAGAAACATTTCAGACAAAGAGATAATTATCTCCTCTACTTAATCAGAAACTATCTGCATATTACACAGCTAAATGTTTATGTAGTTACATGGGCATTGGTAGTCCATGCTTCACAGACACCAGAAAGAAAAACAAAATTCACAGCTGAGTGGTGGTGGGTACTATCTGTGTTGGTGCAAGAAGGGATTCCGATGTGAGCTCTCTTTTATACCCAGGAGCAGCTCAGTGTCACACCTACCTCATTATCTCCAGCCGATAATGAGAAGAGTGGAAGGTTCAAGTCTGATTAATTGGCTATACCACCTCTATAGCTTGAGACAATGCATCCTTCAGCATCATAAATCTCGCTCATCCCACAGAAATAGGTGAATAAGAAGTAGAATGTTAGTGTGGAAATTTTATTCTAAAATATTAGCAGCTTGGATTGGGCTTTGCAGGGTGGGGGGGGGGGGGGTTATAAAGGCAGGGGATTAACAACTTACTAATTCACATTCTCCACACCCACATCGAGAAATGAATCTTATCCTCCATGGCTCCATTCTTCACGGTCACCAAAATAGCTTTGAAACAGCTCATCATGATGTCCAAAGTGCAATACCTCAAGTTCAAATTCAATCAGGATGAACGTGAAGCCCTGCTAGACACTACCGGAGCCTTAATCCTAGCTGAACGGGAAGCTTACTGGGGAGGAAACGCCCCTTACAATGATACAGCTTACCAAACCGAATCATGGGACGGGAACAATGCACTAGGTACCATCCTTCAAGATCTACGAACGCAGTTGCGCCTCGAGAGTCCATCAACATCGGGCGCGGGAAACCCATCTAAACCTGCGCGCGGAGAGCGTGGCGGCGTCCCTGACCCAGTTAGAGACGACCCAGTTAACGGTGACCCCGCACGGACTGACCCACTTCTCCCGGCGGAAGTAACAGCTGGCGAGGAAGACGGAAAAACATAAACAGGGAAAGCATACGCTCGACTTTCACCGGCAAGAATGTATATAATCAATGTTATTGGCGACAATAGGGTACTGGGACTATACGACCATCTCAGCCCTCAGTGCCCAGCATTGCGCAATGTAGTCGCAGTTGACAGCGGACGCCTGGAGGACATTTCTACGATGGTTAACGACACTGTAAATCCAACCACCCACGCCGATACACCGAATGCAGTGATAATAGTAGCAGGACTCTTTGAACTACTAGACTACAAGACTACAGGTAATCTAACAGTGTGCCTCAGGAATATTCATACCGAATATACGCCCAAATTGATAGCGGGCATATACGAGACACTTGTTGAAAATGCCTTTCAAGTAAATCCAAAAGCTAAGATAATCAGCGCCACAATATGCGGGGCCGATCTAAATGCTATGATAGGGGCGGACTCAACTCGTCACGCCCACCAGGATCTGCTAGAACAGTTTATTACCGGAATCAACCACTCGCTGTTGGACCTCAATTCAAGATTCGGGGTACACACGCCATACATAGACAGGATATGCCATAGGTATCACCCAAAAAAGGGCCATTATTATAAATATGATGACCTAGTGAACGGACACCTAAACTCAACAAGTGCTCATAAAAGGTGTGCTGACCTACTTGCTGCTAGCCTCCTAAAGGACAGTGCCAACTGGTAAACATTGTGCTTGTAAAGGTTATTTTATCTGATCATGCTCAATATCTTACCAATACTGCTAGGTGTGTTGGTCACCATATTGACTCACACTGATCATTATATCAACACTGCTTGGCCCGACAGACGCGCGACTAGTAAATATTGGGCCTATGAAGGTTATTTTATCTAAATGGGTCCAATAGTATGTTAAATATAATTGTGTGTCTTGGTTATTTTATCGACTCACACAAATTATGAACATACACACCACACTGCTCAATGGATTGTTGCTTTGGTTATTTTATCGAAGCAACTCTTCAACCAGCGAGCAGCGGTATGACACCTAAACCAACCAGAGCTCCTCACCTGATCTTAGCACTGTCCTAGGGAAACTCCACAAGACCAATTATCAAGGCTGAACCCAGCTCCTGCAAAACTATCAAGGCGTGTCAACTACATCGGTGTACATAGACTATTTGTTTAATGTATTTGAGTAACTTTTGTGTACATACACGTATATACCGTACTTTATCTCTCACTGGATACACTCCAAATGTGACTTAATGATGATATATGTAATACAACATGCAGCATGACTGGTACAGGTACCGACGTCATACTTAGCGCGTTGTTCAAAGTTATTCAATCAGAAAACTAAACTGCAACTACGTACTAAATGGTACATCAATGTTTGTGTGACAAAGTTACTCGTCCAAATGACGCAAAGTATATTATCTTATAACGCAAAGTTATTTCAAAGTTACTTGACGGAATTATGACTCAGCTAGGAGTCAGCAACAACGGCAACAAGGTAACAAGCAAGCAAGAAACACAACCCACAAAGCCATGGGCCATCACGGACAGACCTGGTACCTCACCAGCGTGTGTTCGTCCGCGTCATGGATATTGAGATGAGCAAACGTATGGGAGCCATTACTGAACCTATTTGTCACCTTACTTGGAACGCGCAGGGTGTTTCTCTAACACTCAACACGCATACTTTATACACTCTCGCCCGTACAGAAACATTGCTGCACACTCGGGGCCATTACCGTATCATAAATGAGAGCACCTAAATTAGGAGTGCCAATATGTTGATTATTTGCTAAACAAGAGGGAGTTTATACTGGCATTATTATTTTTATTACCAGGAACAGCAGTGAACAGTCATACACTGGGATAAACACTAACACACAAAGTCGTACGAGGCACAGAAAACATTGAGCACCTAAAACTATAGGAGTGCCAATATTATACGCACATGTTATATGTACACGTTATCATTGAGTAACCTACTGCCTACCGTGTTGTAATTAGATTTATAAGGAAAAGGAGAGTGCCTGACACTATAAAGGAGCACCAATGGAACTTTGGTAATTTACTGTTAACTAGGTGCCACGTCACAGTATATTGAGCACCTTTCAAAAAGGAATGCCTATTCGAGAAGCCAGGATGACGCCTGAAATAAAGGTGTCAGTTTGAGACTGTTCTTCATTAAATGTTTGTGTAATAAATGAAAGGCTCACACATAACAAGTAATGTTATTCTTCTATGCTTTATGTGTGACCCTACTGCTGTCAGCTAGCTACAGCAATACCCGGTCTGGAGACTGCCTAATCAGGCAACATTCACATCTACCCCTACGCCCTCAAAATACGAGCGCCTGGGACTTAAGCTACGCACTGAGAAACACGAATAGATTACTACGACAGTCAAGGACCGGATCTGCAATACCCGTCAGTATGCACTACAGATCATTTGAATCTGTTTCTAAAGCCAAGGGGCTTATACTAGTAACACTGAATACACATAGTTTGAAAGGCAAAGTCAAACAACTTCGAAAGTTGTACAAGGGCAGTGACTACCTGTGCATTACCGAGTCGTGGCTCCACCACAACACACGCTCAACTGATGTCAGTCTACCACATATGAAACTATACCGTAATGACAGACCAAATCCGAGAGGGATCAAAGGCGGCGGGGTGGCATGCTACGTCGACAATAGACATGCACCGTACACAACGCGCTGCCCTGAACTCACTGTCACCTCCAGACATCTAGAAACAATTGGCCTGATCACCAAGACCCCAGGCCAGAGGTATAGAGTTGTCATTACGGCTTACAAACCCCCGCGGGGCAACACCAAAGAGGCGTATAAGCAACTACTCGCTATGTTACAACTACCAATGATCAGCAATAAGGAAGTATGGATTTTAGGAGACATGAACGTTAACACCCTGTACCATCACACTGTAAAGTACCGTTACATGACCAGTTTCCTCCGCAAAGCAAAGTTGAAATACCTACAAACCGGGTATACTCACTACCACCCGAGAGGAGCGTCTATCCTCGATCATGTATACACAAACTGTGACAAAATATCCCAAAATGGGATCGTCAATGATAGCCCTAGCGACCATATGCCCGTGTATGTTATTAAGAAGCAAATGCCAACACGTAAAATGAAGAAAATAATCACCGGCCGCTCTTACAAAGACTACAACAAGGAGGCACTAAAAGCTCACATTATGGACACAGACTGGAGTGCGCTGGACGACCCAACAACAACCAGTGAAGCATACAACAGCCTACTGGATGCACTAGTGAGATATCTGGACGAATTCCACCCTGTGAAGACCTTCTCGGTACCTGACACCAAGCGTCCAGTGTTCAAAGAGAATGTCATGAAGTTAGTGAGACAACGAAGGAAGGCTTTAAAGGAGGCGCGCTACATCCCACGAGGTCTTTACAACCGACACACTGCAAAGGCCAGACGCCTGATGAAATCCATTGAGGCCACTGCACTCGCCAACAGAAGGGCACTCATCCTAGAAGACCTGATGAAATACAAAGATGACCCTCGGCAATTTTGGGCAGTCCTAAAAGAACTGTGGGACGGGGATCGACCGGACCAACAAATGTCACTAAAGAATGCCGAGGGTGTGAGAATCCCACAAGATGAAACATCTGCCTATGTAAATCACTTCTACAGCACCATAGGTTTGAAACTTGCTGAAAAATTCAATCCACAACCACCAAACGTGCAAGATCAGATCGAAGTCCCGTTGGCAGACCAGCTCTTACTACATCCATCAGACGATAATGAAATCAGCAAACTGGTGAAAAGAATAAATACAACTAAGTCATCTGGAATGAAACATGTGCGTACAAACGTACTGAAGGATGGGCTCTCCTGTATGCCTTCAGTAATCAGAAGGATTATAAACTACAGTATGCAGGAGGCGGACTTCCCCCCAGATTGGAAGATTGGGAGAATAGTGCCTCTGCCCAAGGCCGGCAACCTGGAGCTCGTGGGCAATTGGAGACCAGTGTGTCTTCTAAACAACTGTTCAAAGATCTGTGAGAAAGTACTACATACCAGGATCATGGAGCACATGATCAGTAGAAACCACATGTCAAATCACCAATACGGATTCATCCCAGGCCGTAGTACCAACGATGCCATATTCCACTTGACCAAGGATCTTCTGGAATCAATGAACAACAACATGCCTGCGGCTGTCGTATTTGTCGACCTCCGCAAGGCTTTCGACACTGTTAACCACTCTATACTGTTCTCAAAGATGTCCAAATTCGGGATTGTAGGTGACACACTAAAATGGACCAGGAGTTACTTGCAGGCCCGATCACAGTATACAACAGCAAATAACATCGATTCACCAACGGAGCCCATCACCTGCGGGGTGCCCCAGGGATCCGTCCTGGGGCCCCTGCTGTTCCTGTTATACGTCAATGACGTCGCAGACGCTATCCAGAACACCAAAGGATACATCTACGCTGACGATCTAGCCCTAGTCTGCTCTTCAAATACACCAGTGAGAGTCCAGCAACTATTACAGGGAGACACCGTGTCAGTCGGCATATGGAGTGCAAAAAACCAACTGACAATAAACGAGGATAAAACCAAGGTGCTCTGGATATACCCTTCTACATCACCTGTCGATACCACTGACCTCGGTATTCAACTGAACGGCACGTACCTAGAAATTGTAAAATCTTTCAACTACCTAGGTGTAGTCGTGGACCGTCATCTATCCTTCTGCCAACACTTACAGAAGGTAATAGGCACAGTAAGAGGGAAGTTCACTCAACTATGGAATGCGAGGAAGGAGACCGACAAGGCAACAACCATGATGATCTACAAAACCATGGTACTGCCCTGCCTGGAATACTGCCCTCTACTACTAGACAGTGGTCCGGTATGGGCGGTAAAGAAGCTACAAGTCTTACAAAATGATTGTCTGAGGATCGTCAATAACATCCATGATGCACGAGAGGCCAATGTGGATGCTCTACACGATGACGCTGCCTTGGAGAAACTCCATGTCAGGAGGAATAGACAAATACTGATCTACATGTTTCGGCGCGCGAAAGTCAAAGACAATCTACTTCAGCCTACAAGATTACTTCGCGGAAACATCAAGGCCAGGTTCAAACTAAGGCGACCCATCAAGACCTGCTACATCAACAGTCCAGAATACCGCGGCTCCAGACTCTGGGACAGACTGACTGCGCACAAGCAGAAGAGTGCCACCAAAGACATCTTTGTCAACAGCTTGACCCCGGCGGATCTGAGACCACTGGAACGACTAGTCATATAATTAACAGTATACGACTATAGCCAAAACTATAAGTCTAAATGACTGATACTTGACTTTGGCCCAGATAGTTGCTTTATCACTATCTTTACCTGTAATGAGCTCATTAGGTATTCAAAAAGTCACTATCGCATGAACAACGTGTAATAACATATCGATATCCTGGCATTTATTGAAAAACGTCTGTATAGCTACGAATTATCAATGCCAATAAAAATCTAAACTCAACTCATCGTTGACCACTGTCTATACACCACAGCCATATTTTCAGCCCCACCTCTGTGACACAGCTGGTGGCCACATTGTCAGTGCTGATACTGTCACCAGGGTAATAAACTGGTCCAATATGATCCCGAGTAAACCATGCAGTTGGCGAAAGAAACCAATAATCTTGGGGTACACCCACAGACCACTCTAGCTCGGCATGAGTGAAGATGGGGTCTCCTCCTGGCCAGCTACTAACACCAGCACTAAGATGTCAGCCTCTAGAGACACCTCTGCCAAAACCCTTCAACACCCATTCAAATGACAACCGCCCTACGTGTCCATACACATCGACATTCTTGACTCCCTCGACTTCTTTGCTTAGATATCAGCAGGTTGGGTAAATCCTGATATTCATACTGTGCAGGGAGAAAAGAGAATGAGGGGGTTTCTCCCGTTGATTTCGGGTTAATATACATATAATTCAGAAAATCTAATTTGCTGATATCTAAACCATATTTGCGGAAAATTATAAACCTGTATACAGGTAGATAATAAAGCTATCTAGGTACATGTAAGTGGGCTTGTATACCAGTCTTGTTTTTCGTGGAAATATGATCGTTTGAATAACAAAATATAGCCAAAATAAGGTATATTTATATGTGGATTCCTTCCCTCCATCACCCCTCCCTCACCTCCCCACCTGGATAACATAGAGCAGTGGGAGAAACCCCCTTGGAGGTGCGGACCGGTGGCGGCCCTTATCTCTAGAGATAAGGGGCGCTGTGAGAGATAAGGGCCGCCGCCGGCCCGCACCTGCAAGGGGGTTTCTCCCCTTGCTGGTAAAATATCCTATGTGGGCTAATATACCTGCAGTGGTGAAAGTCCCGGATTATCCAAGCCTGATCAGATACAAAAGATTTTAACAACTAAATGGTGCACATGCGATTAAGAAACACTTAAAAAAAACTATTTGAAGACATTGCATTGTGCCCAATTGTCATCATGATGCATAAATACATTCCCAATGGGGTTGATATACTCCCGGGGATAACCATGATGTTTAAATGCAGCTCTGCTAATGAACTGGCCAGGGCTGCATCACATACTGCATCAAGGTAGCTGATGACCCTTATGATATTCCAATAAAACTGATAAAAAGAAATTGCATATCTCATGAGAGGTTTGGTTAACGTGATCTATATTTTTGGTACACATTTATCTACATTGAATTCCTGTTAGTGTAAGACATCCAGAAGCCATTCACCTCACCTTGGGATAAAAAAATAACAGCAAATATCAATATTATTCATTAGATCATGTCAACCTGTCATTTCTACACAACGAGACAGCCAGCTTCTATGCTTCTGTAACATTAGAGGGGAAGAGAGGCCATAAAACTGTGCACCTAATGGTATTCTAACTTAGGTGTGACAAGGCAGGATGCCTGGTGGCTTTTATCAAATTTGGGCATGTCCTTAGGTTAATATGTTTTGATGTTGTCTTGAATTTGTAATGGTACATGAACTAAGATAGGCCACTTTTGTACACTGTTTATGAAGTATATGATAACCCCATATTTAGGAGATGATAAAGTGAGTTTATTTGTTGCCTCATATGCATGAGGCCTCAATTTTTAAGATGCACCTTTTTTTTAAGAAACCCGGGACAGTTTGCTTTCAAAGTGGACATAAAAGCAACAATAAATGTTTAGACTCATGAGCAATAAATTAGCGGCAAAGTCCATTTTGATAACAAATGGACATGACTCTCAAGGCATCATTCCAGTGGGCACAAAAGTCAGTTCAATGTTGAATCAATGTTATATCAATTTTGAATCAACATTGACAACGATTTATCAATGTTGATTCAATGTCTCGTGCCCACCGGGATGGTGTTTGTAAAGGGATAAACTTAAATACATTGCAAGCCAAACAATGAAGACAAAAAGAAACCAGTTACAATCGGTCTACATTATGATGACATTATTTACTGATACACTATCACCGTCTATAGCCTAAGCCTTGCAGACACCAGAGATGTAAGAAATGGATCCAGCTTCCCATATATTCACATCCATGTGGCGGCCAGACTATCTGTGTTGGTGGCAAGAGGGATACCCATAAGTTAAGCAGTCATTTATAAGAGCAGCTCAGAGAGAGCAGCTCAGTGTCACATCTACCCCATTTTCTCCCTGACCAACGATAGGAGAGGGGGAAAGTTCAAGTTTGATCAATTGGCTCTACTACCCTGTTAGGTAGAGATAATGCATCCTTGAGCACTATAAATGTCATCCCATATGGCACCAGATTGTAAACAAGATATAAAAGATAAATTAACGATTGTGAAACAGATATATAGGATAAAGTAACCTGCAACAGTTTGGCAGGACAGAACAAATAGCCCTGCAGATGAGCTACCCCCTGAGTCTGAAAAGCTCAGGGGGCAGCTCAGAAAGGGATTGGAAAGGAACATGAACAAAGATTTATGGGAAATGAGGGACATGGTTCACACTAATTACCCATTCATCAAGGAGAAATATATTGCAGTTGGAACACTGAGCATATACAAACCCATATAATGGACAATGTGCAGTATTCATCAACTAGCTATGAATCTGCCATAGTAATATTTAAAAATACACTGTACATAATAGGGGGCATAGAGAAATTAGCTCCTTTTATGAGAACATAGCATAAGAATAAGATAGCAACACTTTTCATTCTCTTAAATTTCCTGCATTAGGCTCCTGATTTGCAGTCAGAGCCATAACCCAAGGGGCCAATTGATGCACCTCCTACCTTCTCTAGACACGAAAACCCCCAACTGGTGCTAGTGGAGGTAGTATTCAGTGGCGGGAGGGACATGTTTTACGCCGAAGTGTCTATAAAGTGTGATCTGCAAAGGCACTAGGGAAGATCTAATCAGACTCAGATGGGTCATATATCTTGATATCTGGATTATCTTCAGGGGATGTTACTAAAAGGAGATTGGTGATGCTCCTGATTTTACCTTTAGAGTGTTGTTAAAAAGACTTATTACAATGGAAGGCCCATGCTGCACTAAATTAGCAGTTGCAAGCATCCGTCAATTGTCAAGGACGTTTGGTATTCAGAAAAAGAATTTGAAATTCAGAGTTAGACAAAGAATTGATTAATCTATTCACCCAGAACTGAATCAGGTAGGTCCTTCTCATCCTGACGTGGGCTTTCTAGGTTTCATGACATAAACTGTACAGAATTTGGGGCGCAGTGATTGGCTAATATCTGGATGTCACATCCTGGCATTTTGTTTTGTTTCATAACTAGAAAGAAATCTAGACCTCAACATTTCTTAGGGGAAATCCTTCAGTTATGGTCCCACAAGTGGCCCACAGGTGGATAAAAATAGAATGCCAGCTGGTCACTAGTTACTGTTTCCAATGAATATGATTTCTGAGGACACTCACAGCTTCATCAGGTGTATACGAGAAAAATCATTTAATCTAATGCTATATTTAGAATAAAATTTATTTTTCTTTTTGGGTCTGGACGAAGCCGAATTGGGACACAAATCTAATCAAAGTAATTGCACAGTTCTCAAATGCGAAACATTTTGGAAGGAAATAGATTTTAAGAATATGATATTCCTTGCATTTCTTAGTGTGATTATAATTCTGTAGAGCGTACACATTTCTCACTGAGGTAAATCGGCAGAGATTCCATCATCGGACAAGATCTGTACATTATAAGCTGGGACTCCACTAGCTGATTTTTTGGGTAAGTCTCACAATCCGATCATACCCTGGTACCCCTAGCTATCCTATATATTAGTGAAACAATTAGATCAGATATAAAGTGTCAGGGTTTGTTTATATTTACATCAGAAGTGTTATGTATACCCTTTTATTAGGTAAACACCGATCTAGAGAGGTCACCATTCAGATAAATCAAAATCAAATCTGTTTGATTTGAGATCGGGAGCCAAAATCGGCCAGGAATGCAAAATCGGAACCTAAATAGGGAGCTTGACTGTGTTATATTGCCTTGGCAAGTCTAATTTCCACTTGTTTATAAACATGACCATTATTTATGAACACAACCCCATGGCAGGGTCTATAGGACCTCCCTGTCTAAGGTATATAATTGTTATGGTATATATCTGAGTCAAATTCGTGAGAATAGCCCCGATTTGAGAACAAAATCGGTTAGTGGAGCCCCACCTATAGACTTTCATTGGAGGACAGAATTACGGCCAACCGACAACAGTGGAATACTCCCTTATGCTCAATTATGACGTTGTTACCCATTCTGTCTCACCGTTCATGTCCAAAGCAAAGGCCTTAGACATGTATGAGCATTTCTGTATGGACAGCTTATGAAGCACCTGGGTACAGGCAATATTTTCTGAGAGACACCTACAATAGGTTGGTCTGTAAAGGACATCAGAGACACAAAGGAAGTCTTGATGAGCTCTTCCTTTGGGAGTGCTAGTGTGTGTGTATGCATAGTGACCAACCAACTCATTTGATAGAGTGTGCACGATCAGTAAATTCTACACTATAGGAAAATGCAGCTCGACTTTGCAGCAACTTGCCAATGATGAGATGGTGTAAAACATACTGTACAGCTGGGAACATATTACCGGTAAAGTTTGCAACAGAAGAACATGAAACCAGAGCTAATGGTCATGTGGGGATGAAGTAAATTTAATTTGAATGTATTTTTCATGGTTTGATTAATTTTTTTAGATCCTTGAATTGAATTATATTATTAGGTAAGGATGACTGTTCTTACATTCTCTTATCATTTATATTGGTATGAAAAATAAACCATTGTCTCAAACACAAACAAGTCGGGAATATAAATAACATTAGATACATTGTCATTGAGATGGAAGTGATGTAACAACGGATTGCATGTCATGTTATTGTAGTGTAAGGAACTGAAATATTGGGCGTACATAATTGTTATCATTTACACCATCTTATCATTTACACCATGGCTAAAATGCACATGGTCAGTGTGTAGATTAGTTTTGTCACAAGTATGAGATGTGCTGACATTGTTGTGAGTTGGAAATCAAATCTACTCTACATTGGGTCTATTATACCTAAATACCATCATGCTTAATTGCAAGGTACCCTTTGTTGCCATGATACCTAAACCAAGCATGACTTGCCGATGCTGCAGTCAAGCATGACTCAACTATATAAAGGCAACCATGTTTATGTGTGTATATACCGTGTTACCTTCCCGCACCTACCTGTTAACCGCTGATTAGTTCCTCAGTAATCCACGTGGTGGAGGGGTAGGTGTCTTCGCTCAGCCACGCTGAGATCAAACCACATTCTCTTTCAAAGTAAAACACATCCATACTGTGCTACCTTAAGGGAAAAGAGGATCCATCCTACCCTTACTGGCCAGCTACTCACACCAACCCTTAGGTGCCTCTAGAGACCCATTTGCCCATCTCCTCTGACACTGATTCAACTGATAGTCACAGCCCTCCATTACACATTGACTATCTCAACTCCCTCAGCACCTCAGGGCTTGTGGCCTGATCTAAGACTCCTTTGCCCTGAGCTGCTCCCGTAATAAATAGATCAGCCAATTATCTTCTAAAGCAGCTCGATGCTAATTGCGTTTGCCACTAGGAAACTGCTTACGCACAGACTAACAGTTCTTTTGAGATAAACGCTTATTTCCCTACAAATTGCACTACTTTGGGGCAAATGTCCAATTTCCATCCCATGAGGCTGTTGAAATGAAAAGAAGATAGAAAGGAGCGTATTTTTCCATTCATATTCCACAGTGACAAAAATTCCAAATAATGGAAGAAATTTGATAAAAATATTATAGATGGTTCAAACAATATCTAATATGTACAGGTTTAACACATTTCCTTGGAATTAAAACCTCAACTGTTTAAGTGCAATTTGGGTGCTGAGAGTCCTTAAATCAATGGCCGTGACTATCAATACTACCAGGATATAATTCCCTTATTGACAGTTCAAACTGTCGATAAGGGAAAAACGATTCTCTTATTGACAGTTCCAAAAAGGAACTGTCATAAGAGAATATGAATCTCTTATTGCCAGTGTGAACTGTCAATAAGGAAATTATATCCTGGTATTGACAGTTTGAACTGTCAATAAGAAGATTGATTTCTACTATTGACAGTTTGCACTGTCAATAGCTGGGCCACCTTTATTTAGCTATTGACAGTTCAAACTGTCAGTAGTGGAAAACTTTCCTCTTATTGACAGTTCAGACTATCAATAGTGGGATATTTTTCTCTTATTGACAGTTCAAACCGTCAATAGTGGTAAATTATAGCGTTATTGACAGTTCTTCACCAAACTGTCAATAGTGGGAATTTCCTCTCTTATTGACAGTTCCTTGTCATAACTGTCCTGAGATCGATTTTGGTGGAAAAGTCGATTTTGGTGGAAAAGTCGATTTTGGTGGAAAAGTCGATTTTGGTGGAATAGTCAATTTTGTGGAAAAGTCGATTTGGTGGAAAAGTCGATTTTGGTGAAAAAGTCGATCTTTAGTGCAGAAACCGAATTTTGGGGCTAATCAGATTTTGGGGCAAAACCAACTTTGGGGCAAAACTGATTTTGGGGGCAAAACTGATTTGGGGACAAACCGATTTTGAGGGCCAAACCGATTTTGGGGGCTGAACCGATTTTGGCTACGAAACCGATTTTGGCTGCAAAACCGATTTTGGCTACAAAACCAATTTTGGCTACAAAACCAATTTTAGCTACAAAACCGATTTTGGTAAAAAAAAACAACTTAAAAAAACGAATTTGGTGAAAAAAGACACTTTTGCTAAAAAAACAAACACTTTTTGACTCCAATGTCACTGGGAACTGTCAATAAGACAGAAATATTCCACTATCGACAGTTCGCATGAGGAACTGTCAATAGTAGGAATAATTTCCAGTGTTGACAGTGTGAACTGTCAATAACAGAAATATTTTCCACTATTGACAGTTGGAACTGTCAATAGCATCTTTGTAAATGGCCAGAGAAATCAGCCTGAAGTAAAGATTGAAGTAACTCAGTATGTAGTAAGCCTAGTCATCTATATCATAAAAACATCGTTCCTGCTCATACAGACCAATAAATCCAAAAACTATTAGAGCACTACATAAAACATGGTTATAGCCACCAGTTGACACAAAACCTTACAATGTTCAACTCTCAATGAATACCGTGCAATCACCCCCTGTAGTTTTGCTTACAAAAACAAACATCCGCCATTACAGATGGGCTAACTCTTCAGTGTTCCTACATTGCTAAGAAGGGTTCCCATGAGTTAAAGGGGCATTCTCACCAGTCGCACTTAACCACATAGTAGACTAGAACAGTACTAGAATTGTGGGTGGGATTTGCTTGGTGAGAATGCCACTTTAAGATGTCATTTATACACCAGAGCATCAAGGAGAGAGCAGGGCAGCTCAGTGTCACGGTTACCCCATCATCTCCAACCAAGAATGAGGAGAGAGGAAGGTTCAGGTCTGATTGATTGCCTGCAGCACCTCTCTAGATCTCCATGGAGATAATGCATCCTTGAGTGCTGGGAATTCCTTCCCATGGAGAAGCCGGTGATGGTGAAGCTCCTCAGATAGGGTAGATTCACCATAAGTCGGACAAATACCCTGAGATGGACCTTGGCATTTGAGGTTTTTTTATGTATTGGAAAGAGAAAGACTTGCTTTTGTACTAAATGTCACAATCAATTTGTTAGGTGACCCGGCAAATCACACCAATTGAACACTTCCACTAACCATATTCAGTAAAGCAAGCATATTCCTAAAATAAACCTTTTTTTGGCCAGCTTTTTAGATTGGAAAAAATCACAATCTATTTCAGCGATAGAACTTTAGCCTACTAGAATTGATTCAGATATGTTAGATAGGAGGAAATAATTATCATCATGATTAGCTGTAATTGTATGGAGTATGACACGGTATGCAATCTCTCATATTCAACACCTGCTGTCACTAATGGTTGTTATAATTATAAGTTTTTACTAAATGTCAATCACAGACTCCCCAAGGTTTGAGATAATTGCCTTTTGTCTACATAAGATACGGTCTGACACGCTGTTAGCGAGGAGATATATTTAATGTGAATGTTTGTTCAAATACTAGCATTTTTAGCCCAACCTGTGAGAGGATGTCATGATAATTATCACCGTTGGAAATATCACAAGCTTGTTTTAGAGACAAAGTGCTTCTTGGTATCTCAGCATAGCAACTTTTTTTAAACACACATATTGAATGTATTTTCTCGATAGGCCGATTAATTTTATCCAAATGAGATAGGACTAGCTATGTAAAATCCTCTTGGAGTTTTTTACTATGGTCATCAGAATGCCAGACACTGATTCTGCCGGAAAGGTCATTCTGACTCAAGATTCACTCAGTCCTGCTCTCCTCAGAAATGAGCTAATACATGTTGTCAGTACAAGTGGCAATATCAGCCTGTATCCATATGATATTTGAGTAATACATACTCAGAGCCTTTGATTGCTCTTTTTAACATCAGATGACTCAAACTTTGATATTAATCTCAATACATAATTTTGTCCTTTTTGTTCACTAACACTCAGATATGAGGCAACATTGAGTTGGACCAAGGGATAAATTATATAAACGGCTCATGTTGCAAGGTTGAAACTTCAACAAATCAGTAGTTTAACCTGTACTTAAGTACATCCAATTCCTAGTCCTGCATCTGGGTTCTGATTTGCAGTCAGAGCCTTAACAAGATATAAACTAGACCGCATCGCCCACCTTGCCAGACACTAAAACCCGCCAATAGGTGCTGGAACAGGCAGCATCCAGTGGCTGGAGGGCCTATGAATTACCTCCAGCGACTATAGAGCGTGATCTGCAAAGGGACTGGGTGATATCTCCTAATTAGACTCTTGTAAATGACGAGTCAGATATCTAGATAACCACAACCTCAGGGGATGGTTCTGAAACGGGATATACATGGTACAGAATTGCTAGATAATTTTACCAGACGACTTTCCAATATGTCACCTGACATGAACATATTAATGAGGTAAATGATTATAATTAAACAATATTCTTTGTCTTTCTTGGTCTGATCATAATTCTGTATGCACAATCAATTTATACATTGTGAATCAATGTGGTAAAGTAAGCATGCGCAGTGGATTAGTTTATTTCATTTCTTGGTTTATTGTAAACATGATTAAATTTCATTTCATTATTGGGTAAGGATATCTCTTCATTTTCTCATCATCTGTATTTGTATATAACATAAACCATTGTCACAAACACAAACAAGAGGCAATAGAAATAACATGAAGTACAATGTTAATGAGATGAAAACGATAGTACACTTGGTTGCATGTTCTGCTATTTCAGTGCAGTGGCAACATTCAGGAACTATATTCCCAGATGTGCGCATTGTCATCTACGGCCTCATACTGCTCAACTGCAATATGCCCTTTATTGTCCCAATGCTTGGGCCCAGCACTGGCTAGTAACTTGCCAGTGCTATATTCAATCATTACACAGACCCTAGGTGCGTTGATATATTCCTAGATTAGATTAAATAGATTATATACTTATGACTTGATAAAGCAAACTAGCTAATGTGATTCTGTAAAATGGCAATATCAAAACAAAACACAAAGACCTTGCTAGCTTAGTTGGGAAAGGGACAGGTTTCTTTAAAGGCCACATCTCATCCAAACTGGCCAGCTACTAACATCAACCCTTAGGTGTCAGGCCTCTAGAGACCCATTTGCCCTTATCCTCAAACATCCAGCCAACTAACAGTCACAGCCCTCCATGTCTGTTACAAATTGACTATTCCCTTTGCTAATAGCTTGTGGTGTGGCTACATCTGCGAGCAGCTCATTCAGCCTGAGTTGCTCATATAGTAAGAACATTGGCTAGGTGTCTTTTTAAGCAGCTCACTGCTCATGTGGGTTGACACAAACTCCCGAAATAACAGTACTCTTTGGGAAACTGTCTCTCGTTACACCATGTACTGCATTAGGTAATGCAAATAAACAAAGTGTCGTTGAGAGGACTGCCTGTCACAACAGCTCACAGTGACAAAATGTTAGAAAATATGATGAAGTGAAACAAATAGTGCACCTTATTTTAGAGAGCCATTTGGCTATAGCTCCTACAATACATATTTACCCAACAATCAACCTGTCTCAGCTGATCAGAATAAGAAGATCAGCTAGGTGTCCTTTTAAGCAGCACAGCTCTCTGGATGAAAGACCTCTCTCCTTACGCCATGTACTAATTAGGTAATGCTAATAAACAAAGTGACATTTAGAGGATTACCAGTTACAAGAGCTAACAGTGACAAAATGATGGAAAATATGATGAAGTGAAAACAATTAGTTCATCTCATTTGATGCATTTGTAGGGGTCGGATTCCCCGTTCCCTGGTGGAGAGCCAAAAGGGGTGAAACACCAGGGTAATCCTCCCCCTCTGTACCATACCGATCCAGTAACGTAGGGAGTGGAGAACAGTCAGACAAGGGTTGGTAGTGTAACGGTTAACACGCTTGTCACCGGTGCGAGAGGTCTGTGGTTTGATTCCCGGCCGATCCAATGACTAAGTTTTCCGCGACCTCTACACTGGTGGATCTGCCGCGATGAATCGGTTAGTACGTTGACTGTGGACGGTTGGAGGAGCAGGTTGGGAAGTGTTGGTCCCCAGTAGGGGCAGTTGGAGTTCAGCATGGAGTTCAGTCAACAAATTGGCTGAATCGGTATGGTGTAGAAAGCTTCCATCACTGGGAAGTCAGGGTATCTCAACGACTGCTTGATAAAGCCCCATTGGGACCTTCGGTCTCCAGTGGGTGAGAATGCCTGGTGCTAGGTGCCTCTATACTCCGGGGGCTGGGACTCTCTGTAACTGCTTGATAAAGCCCCTTCTAGGAGGGAGAGAAAGCCCAGGGTTGGTAACCCCCTGGAAAAACCGAATCTGGAGGACATGATGGAAGCTGATGGGGGTAGTGTAGGGGTCGGATTCCCCGTTCCCTGGTGGAGAGCCCAAAGGGGTGAAACACCTGGGTAATCCTCCCCCTCTGTACCATACCGATCCAGTAACGTAGGGAGCGGAGAACAGTCAGACAGGGTTGGTAGTGTAAAGGTTAGCACGCTTGTCACCGGTGCGAGAGGTCTGTGGTTCGATTCCCGGCCGATCCAATGACTAAGTTTTCTGCGACCTCTACACATTGTATTCTTTCTTTCTTGGTATTGGAGCACTCCGTTGAAGTTTTGTGTCATCAAAGTTATTTGTTAAAATTATATTTGTATCCTAACATAATTATGTAAGAAATCCATACACTAGTTTCTATCCTTTGAGAATAAAAGCGACAGAAAATATTAGGATTAGATGTCTCAATACAATTGCATTATACACTATGAATATAATCTCCAAAACTGACAAAGATGAAATCATTTGATTAGATACTAAGATGTATCCTAAAGCTAGGCCTGTGATTTGTCCTAGTTCTAGGGCAAGGTGGAGGCCAATAGATGATAGCCTACCTAATCAGCAACCATTAGTATATTTCACATATCAGTCTCTGTAAGCCTGACAGAAAACAGAACCCATACTTTCATGTCCATGTGGCAGTGGGGCTACCTGTGTTGGTGCTAGAAGGGATCCCCATTACCTAAGCTGTCATTTATACACAAGAGCAGCTCAGACAGTGCACCCTAGTGTCACGTCTATCCCATTATACCCAACTGGAGATGAGCAGAGGGGAAGGTTCAGGTCTGATTGATTGCCTGCACCATGCCTACAGAATGCACCCTTGAGGATTATAAATGCCATCCCATGAAATATCAGAGGGTGAAGGGCCACAAATATGACAGTAACCTGACGACGGTATGCTGATAGAAAACAAATTGCTCTCTAAATCGTTGGCTCTATAGATTTAGAACCTGAAATGCTCAATACGTAGCCCAGAAAGGGATGGAATGGGATTAAGGACACATTTGTCCAAGGAAATAAAGACAGGTGCCTGGCTAGATAGCTATGAATATCCATGGAGATATACTGCAGCTGGCTTGAAGACTGGGTGCATTAGAAGTAGGACACTAGTATGGAAAGCAGTGCAGTGCAGTGCTCATCAGCTGCTGATGAATCTAATCCCATACATAAAATCATAACACCTGTAAATTAGAACCAGGTTTACTTAATTAGTAATTGGACATAACAAATAGGGAGTTTAGCAGGAAAATAACAACAGACGCGGAACCGAATTTGATACACCAAGTGCCCATTTGCTGAAAAGGCCCCTTTTTTTTATCCAATTATTGGCCATGACCATAAGTAACTGGCACAAGAGATAAAACTATAGTCATTATCCGTTGTAACACTTTTGCAGTCCCCTCATATTCAAAACTAGCTGTCTCTGTCATTTCCCAAAACTTTTAACCATTGACTTATCAAAGGTTTGAGATAATTATATTTGTTTGCAATCTGAGTCAGAGTTTTAAAAACAAATTAGATTATTTCAAGATAAAATGGAAATTGCCTTCATCATAACAAGTCAACATCGCAAGCTAACATTCTTTAAAAGGGAAGAATCTCTACGTATCTAAGCACAAGGACCTTGTTTCAAATGCAATAAAATGCTTTCTTCGTGATTCAACCAAAAAGGTAGTGATTTGGGCTGTGTGAAATCTCCTTGAGCTATAATAGTCATAACGTCAAACAAGGGGAATCTCCTATCATTGGAAAAATGAGTATGCATCAGCACTCACATGGACCAAAGATGAGCAAAATCAACACAGGTTTGTTTGTATATATAGACAGTCTGCCTCGTAGGGAATCCTTTAAGATCTATATGGAGGTCTGCTGATAACGATTTTTTTATGCAATCAGTGCTTCCTTATAGTTATTAAAGAAGCGTAAATTCAGCTGTGTACAACTCTGATAAAACCATTATTACTAAGGTTATTGCTCAATACAGGATTGCAGGACACCAGTAACCCATGCAGTAGCAGATCAAACACGCTGAATAATCTACCATGAGATGAATGATGACAGGTTTCTAGAAGGGTCGCAGCCGTCCCTTACTGGCCATTTCCAGGTGCCAGCCCTCTATAGAGACCTATTTGCCAACCTCCTCCAACACCCATTTGAAGTCACAGACCTCCTTTATATCCATTAAGCATTGACTATCTCACCTCCTACAACTCCTCTGCTAATAGCTTGTGGTGTGGTCCCATCTCCCAGCTCCTTTACTCTGAAATGCTCAGAAAAAGTAAGTTGGAAAGCTGTCCTCTTGAGCAGCTCACAGGCTGTAAGGGTTGTCAATGGTGAGCTGCATACTCACGGGATAACAGTTCTCTGGGGGGAACAGGTCTCTCCTTATACATCACTGTGTACTGCATTAGGTTATGTACAGTACAATATGTCATTGAGTGGACGACCAGTGACAGGGGATTATAGTCATAGAAAATATGATAAAAGGCAACGCTAGGGTTTAGTCTTAGCACCAGTTTGCTAATCTCTTCAATCTAAAAATACATGTGGTATATACATTATCTTGTTCACATGAATATTATGTAAAAATGTTTAGAAACTCATAAACTTTACATAATAATGATGTAATTCTGACGAGTGGTGCTAGCAGGGGCCTGGATGGCCATAGACAGGAACCTGTGCTCTTAATGGTATATCTGACAAGCTCTGACAGGCTGGATTTCAAGAGGCTTTTAAAAAAATCAGATTTGGGTACCACCTTAGGTTAATGGGCTATGACATGGGATTAAACTTAATTGACACCATTGCATTAGCAATGATAGGGCATTCTTTTAAATTACTTTTGCAGTTCATGGTAAAAAGAAAGGGATAATGTTCAGGTAAATGGCGTTCTGAGAAAAGACACAGCCACACAAAACTTTCCCATTAGAACATTATTGACAACAAGGAAGTAGGGACATTAGCTTTCAGTGAAAATGTATGGTAAATATAGGTCCCACGGTTCTCCCATGATCCTCAAAGTGATTGACCTTTAGGTGAATTGATGATGGCACTGGATAATAAACATGACAACCCTGCATTCGCATGTGTGTATTTATTGCATTAAATTAATTTCAAAATACATCTTATTCAAAAATGTCATGGACATGTGAGGAGAAATGTATGATTTAGTTTCCGCTCCAACTTCAGCTTTGACTGGTAAGATGTGTTTACCTGGCTGACGCAGCATGAAAGTAACCATAGTGTGCAACAGTCAGTGACAAGACTTATACAGTACTTAACCAATCACAGAGCTCAGTTCCAGAAACCTATCCATCACCATGCCTTGTATCATCTTAAAAGGAAATCCTTAGATTTAACACAGGCATGGAAGAAAAAAATATAACATGATATGCAAATACAGCACCGTGACCGTAATTGCAGAATTGCATGACATGCCACATAGGGGTGAAACCCCTTCCGGGCACTGGTTTCATGGGTAGACACATGCTCTTCTATTATGTATCCTCATTAACACCTCTACCAGGCACAAGTGCCAAAAGTGGGGCGAGCGCAAAACAATATGGTGTCAGTTACTTTTACAAGAGTGTAGAAAACATGGCGATTACGAAAGGGCTGCTGGCCATTAAGATATACAAAGCATCTTGGTTAAAACAAATTTGTCAATGTGATACCTCAACCTCTAGGCACAAACACAATGCTGTTGGGTAACTTGTTGGCACCTCATTGCAAATGGAGTATTGATGTTAACCCACAGGAGTATGTGAACTGCAGGATTGCCATGATGCACGCATAACTTGTTAGGGGTGCATCGTTGCATTATCAGGACAGAGGTCAAGGGACATTCTTTGCAGTATACCATACTTAAAAGGAATGAGAACCAGGATCCAAACACTTTACAACATCAAGGTCATGCGACTGACACCCTAATATCAGGTACCAGGCATCTGAGACACACTTTCTATGCTCCTTCCGACGTCCTCTTAGGTCTTTTATACACAGACTATCTCCACTCTACTCCTTTCCCACTTTGTTTCCATTATATCATAACTCAATACTCCTAGATATTCACAACAGTAGATTAGGGGGTTGTTTGTGGTCAATCATCCCATGGGCAGTCAATATAAAACTGCTCGCTCCAAAACTCCCTACTCCCAAAATACCGGAACCCTTGAAAAAACGGCTCTTGTAAACATGGGGATACCAAAAGAAGGTCACTATGAAGCTGTATCCCAGCTAACAAAAAAACGTTATTTTACGTCAAAATAACGTTATAAAATTTCATATAACGTTATGCCATCGTAAGGAGCCTGAGAGAAACGTTATTTAACGTTATATAACGTTATAAAATGTTGTATAACGTTTTTTGTTTACTGGGATAGCACTGTAGCAGGAAGATCATGTATATATGTACAAAATAGACTCATCATCCATGGATTAACATTTGGGTCCATGCCAATTTTGTCTCTGTTGGCTAAAACATCCAAGAAACATTGTGTGGACATGATAAAGTTTCTTTTTGTTAAAGCCCTTCCCATCAGACATCAAACAATTATCCCACACCTTTGTCGAGGCACCATCAAAGGACCAATCTAACCAGGTTAACTCAACCATTTCTGTAGATGACAGTAATTCTATTACATGCTGTCAGTTTGTACACCCATCCAACACTTAGCCAGCCAGATAATTGCACCATGTCATTCTAAGCCTTTAAGGATGGCATAATTCATCATCGATCATGCCCTTGGTTGTCATGATGCATTAATGTAGCATTACCAAGGAGCTCACCAGATCTGCGCTCAAGCATCATGTTGATGCTGCATTGATGATACCCTCCAATTTGTTCCGCATGATGCTGCACTTATTTACTTGCATTGGTGCATCATGATGATTAATGTCACCTTTTAGCAACATGCCATCCTTAATGGGTTAATGTGGGTAATTGGATAGTGTCTACAGTCATTTTATAGCACATTGTCGGCAGGCCATATAGGGAGGCCAGCAACAGGCAAACTTGTGTGTTTGATGGTCTTCACGCTGAGATGCGACAAGGCAGTCTGTAAGCTGTGGTTATTAGATCCTGGCCTTCCCTAAGGTGCTGTTTACTTTCTGGTGTGTGGTAAACTTCTCATGAGACAGTTGTGAAATGAATCTTAATATTTAACTACATGGTTGCAATGATGAACTGGTATTGTGAATTAAAGCTGGCTCTGATTCTTGTACAAACTGTGGCTCATATGCTAGACTTTATGGTATCCATTTTAACTTCATCTTGCACCCATCTATCTTCTTGATCTATCTTCCATCTACCCATTCAAATGTATTCATTGTCCATCCAAGTGCCATCCATCCTGGCTAAATTCATCATCCATCTATCTTGTATCCATCATTCTATGAGGCATTCTAGCAAACTCACAAGCTGACAAACCAGAACTGTCCTGCACAATGTGTCATGTTTGAAGACTAAGGTGGCTAGCTTATTCTAATCAACAAGCAGTAAAGGCAATATATGATTAGTAATAATACATTAAATTCCAATTCCTTAACCCATTGAGGCTGGAAAAAGAAAATCATTTTGAGTCAGGGGGCCGGTTTTTCTTTCCGAATTTGTCCCTGAGGCCGGGGTTTCCCAATAGAGTTATGTCAATTATAATCGACATCAGGCCCCTCATGGTGTAGCAAATAATCAACATTCTGCCCGGGATGGATGTAGAGTATAGTCCACATTTGCCCTCAATGGGTTAACCCTTTAAATTGACTATCCATCGTGTACTTATTGATCATGACACTGTCCTCTAAATGTAGCAGGAAGCCTTTCATTGGTTCCCGCAGCCTTGATAATTGTCTAATTTCAAGAAATTACTTTTTAACAGTTTCTGGAAGAATCAGCCAGTGATCTTGATGCCCTGTTAACTGATGAAGAGAACCGCCACTCATTCCTGATTCATTCAACATTGAAAGAATGAATGCTAAACAAATTAAAATCCATAATTGAATATCTAGGATAGATGTTTCTAGTTTGTCTAGTGTGACAGTGTAAGTATAGAACCACCAACAATGGCAGCTCTGTTCTCTGTGGTGTCTGCAACTCCTGAGTGAGGAATATTGTACAAGCAACTCATGCAGAGCTAGACCCTGACAGTACAGGCTTGTGCTCACGGCATGTGCTGGACAGATTGAGGCTAGTATATGGCAGGGGTTATGGCTTCCTGAACAGCTCCAACTGTGGGTAGTTGGCACTAGCATGTGTCAGGAACACGGTCCCTCCGCTGATCATATTGTATAAAATGGTATATACTACCATCTGACAATACAGCTACATACTTACATTAGGACACAGAATACTATACAGAATAGGTCTGGTAATACAAGTGTTTAGATTCTTATTTCATCTAGTTGCACCTTTGGAATGGATATACCGTTAATATCATTGCCACACATTGATTGGGATGTTGATAGACCTCAATATGTAAAAGGGTATGGGCTCACATTAATCAGTGGTTTCAAGAGACTAGCGAAAATCTCACACAGAAATATACGCTAAATTTTTGTGGGTCAGATGTCATATGTGCTTTCTGTGTCGTGCTCAATTACAAAATCTGTTTCCTCAAGTTTCCTCATATCTATCCCTGATAAGAAATCTGATTACATTATCATGTTTCTTAATGAGACAATGATCTGGTTTGCTCTGACTGTTTAACGACACTGCCTTTTTCCTGAGAAATTTTATCAGTTAAATATTACCAAAATAAAAACAAACACAGGATGCCGATTCGTTGTGTTGAATACCACAGACATATTGTGTCCCCAAAGAGCAATAGAATGGATTACCTGTCTAGATCTAAAAGGCACGTGCAAAAAATCGATAAATGTCCCTACAAGCAAAAACAGTCCTTATCAGGAACCAATGGATACTGATGTAGTTGGTGCCACTTAGGTATTCAATGGTGGACGATTCTGGGGATGATAACTTGCATGACAATGGAAAGGGCATCTTCAGACTTTCCCTTCATACAAATATGTATATTTCTAGATGACAATAGCTGCTAAAATAGTGTCAAAACACCCTACCTGCTTCTCCAATACACATGCAGTGTGCTCTATCCGACTTTGTAAAACTCTGAGTTACTCCTTCCTTTAGCCTCCTCTACAGGTAGCGTACTCCACCAAGCAGGTACCTAGCATATAGTGAGGCAGTGTAAGTATGGGACCAGCAGTAGTAGCAGCAGCTCTGTGAGCAGCTTACACTAGCAGCTGCTCCTGAGGTGAGACTGCTGTGAGAGCTACTCATGCAAGGGAGCTAGATGCTGAGAGGAGCAGTAGGAGCAGCTGACGGTGGCTGCTGGGGGTGAGAGAGGTTAGAACCTGGTTTGCTGCACCAGGTCATGGTCTTACTGTGAGGTACTCACCATGCGGCCAGTTGGCACCAGATAGATGCCCACTCATGTGACCAATTACATCAAATGCCAAATTGTAATAAATACCTCTATTGTATTAAAGTAAACTGCTCCTCATCTCAGCTCTGTTGAGATCTTAAAAAAAGGTTAATTTGGTATGTTCCTTGATAAATCGCTTGAATTACTACCTGTCTGTTGTAGTGCAGTAGAAATCCTATTGAGGTGCTTCTTTTGAATGACAGCACTAATAACGCAAGGGGAGTGGCAGAGCCGGAGAGCTAATTATTTGAAATTGTTGCTCTGTGGCATTTGAAACACTCTGCTTTCAAAAGAAACCTTTTTGAAGAATGATGCAGTTTGAAAACTCTCTACATGCCTGATAGAATATAATAGGAGACAATTGCAGACATGTTGGGATACTACCGCTGACAGGCTACATTCATTGATTTAAACTATGTATCTCATCACATTCATATACCCCTTAAAATGCAATGTTGGTAAAATTGTGGATAATTCATTGTTGTTATCACTGTACCAATTCATGAGAAATACTCATGAATATGAGGTGCAACTCTGGAATAAGGACACCTCAGAGCAGAACCCAGTATAAAGATGCTTCTTCTTGACCTGGTTATCTCTCAGGAGATGCTCTCCATGCTTTACGAACATAGGGCGGAACCCTAGAGAAGTGAAGAAAATTGACAAACGTGTTCAAATGCTTCCAGCGCTAATGCTGTGATTGGAGAATTTAATGAAGCATTTCTTTGAATGGCAGCTTGAATGAGGCAGTGGCTGCCATATTGTTACCTATTTCAGTATGATTGCCGTAGCAATGGAAATCGTTCAAGATGTGTCTTGTGAACATTCTTGCACAATCAGGATTCAATAGAACAGTATATATTTAATCCATAGTGAGAACAATAAACCTCTACAAGCCCAAATACAATGCAGGCTGAGAGAGCTTTATTTGTGGCAATAGTATTCATATTGCAATAACAGTACTTGACTTTAATTGGTTGATTAAGTAATGTATTGTAGCTGGGGGGAATAGCCTCACTGCGGCTCAATGTTGCCCCCTGATGGAACACTCGGATACTACAAATGTTCCAAGGAAAAATATCCCAAACACTACAGGGTAAAATATTTACCCCCACACCTTGTCTTGTGTTGTTTCTGTTTAAAACCGTATGTAAGTTAATGTCCTTGTAGACATAGTTAACATTTGGACAGAAACATGATATCTAGAATAGGAGATATGGAATCTGAACTAAAAATATTGGGGCTAACGAAGAAGAGTTTTGCGACGTGATGTGCATACAGGACCTATATTCACTCAAATTCTTCAAGGCAAAACAGAAAGGATAGAACTAAAACAAAATATCATATCATGCCTAAACAAAAGTTGTGTTGCAGACAAAGTGGTCTCTAAATTAGGGTAGGTAGGTCGAATTTTATTTTCACAAATGTTAAAAGCAGGAGTGAGTCGCGAATTGCCACATAGAATCGCAGGTCAGCAGGATAACTTCCTAAATTCCTCCAATATCAGAAAAAGACTAAGCTGCTGAATATTTCTGTTAAAAATCTTCAGTCAGAAATGATCTAGGCTGTGGGAGCTTGTCCTTCTCAAAGGCAAATATGGGCAGATGTAGATATATTTGAAATGCTTGTGTGGCTCATAATTAGCAGGCTGAGACTGAAAATTACCATTGGCAGCCCACACTGCCGGTGAGCTCTAATGCTTCAGGTTTGGGTCTTTTGATACTGCCTAACTCAACCATTACGGACAAAGCCCACCATGATAATCCAAAACAACCCAAGAACTTGCAGTAGTCAGTGATGACTGTAAATATGCTCTAGATCTCAGATACAATTTAATATGAATCTTGTTGTCGTTGACTATGAGTTTGAGTCATGCATATTTCCTGTAATCTTGCATCTGGTGAATCTAGAATCCACGACAGTGTTTGAAATGTATTGCCTATGGAGATGATCTTTTAATCAAGTTTTAACAGACACACCGGCTTTGCTTGAAGACAAGTTAAGTTTTTGAAGCACTTCGGGACAAAACACTATCAACAGTGTGTTAGTGTGTGAAATACATAAAGAATAAAGAATATTTGTTGATCTTTATATTCAGGAGTGTTGTACTGTAATCATGGTTACACAGAAAACAATTGATGTGGCTTAGTATGCATGGACAGTAAATACTGTATCATAGGATATACTGTAAATGTAGATATTTTCGCGTGTATAAATGTTCGCGGATTTGCTGAAAAGGACCTTTTCGCTGGTATCAAAATTTGTGGATTTCTGAGATTTGGCTCTTTGATTCAATGCTGTATTAATATTCGCTCTGTACATATTTTCGCGCATTTTCAAAATCTGCGAAAATATATACGTTTACAGTACAGATTGAGGACATAGAATCCTCTATTTCAAATATAGATCGGGCAGGAAGGCTTAAAGGGAAAGAGGATGGGCTTTGTTAAAAATCACATCCCCTCGAAACCGGCGAGCTACTAAAATCAACACTTAGATGCCAGCCAGCAAATAGATATGTTATTTTACATCGAAATGATACGTTTTGAAACAATAAGGAGCCATATAGAAACGTTATATAATATTTTATAACGTTTTTTGTTTACTGAGCAGGCCTCTAGAGACCCATTTGGCTATAGCTCCTCCAATAGCTATTTACCCGACAGTATTAGTCCTTCCTGTCTGTTAGAAATTGACTTTGCTAGCAGCTTGTGGTCTGGTCTGGTCACATCTGCCGGCTAACTCAGTCTCAGCTGCTCAGAATAATAAAGAGATCAGCTAGGTGTCCTTTTAAGCAGCATGTTCCCAAAATAACAGCTCTCTGGGTGAAAGACCACTCTCCTTACACCATGTACTGCATTAAGTAATGCAAATAGGAAAGGTGACATTGAGAGGATTGCAAGTTACAAGAGCTCTCAGTGCCAAAATATTAGAAAATATGATGAAGTGAAAAACAAATGGTGTGTTTCATTTCATGCATTGTTCACAGCATGAGAGCATTCATGAGCAGTCTTGTTACTTCAAAGTAGTTTGTTGAAATTATATCTATATCCTTATATGTGTAGGAAATCTCAATGCCAGTTTCCCTCCCCTGAGAATCAAAGCAACAGAAAATATAAAGATAAGATGTATGAATGCAATTGCATTGTACACTATTGATATTGACGGAACACTGACAAAGGTAAGATTTGATTTGCTACTAAACTGTGTCCTAAATCTAGGCCTGTGATTTGTCCTAGTTCTAGGGCAAAATGAAGCCCAAAAATTATCTGGCATCTTACACAATCACGTCCATAGGGCAGTGAGACTGTCTGTGTTGATGCCAGGAGGGATTCCCATTAGGTAACCTGTCACTTACACACTAGAGCAGCTCAGACATAGCAGCTCAGTGGCATGTTTTTCCGATTAACTCTTACCAAAGATGATGAGAGGGGAAGGTTCATGTCTAATTGATTGTCTGCACCACACCTAAAAAATGCTTCCTTGAGCATTATAAAATCCATTCTACAAAGTACCAAATGGCGAAGGGCCTCAGATATGAGTATGGCCTGCAACTGTTTGCTGAAAGAGAACAAATGGCTCTGAAAGTCCTAAGCCATGCCAATTGAGAGCCTGAAATGCTCAGTGAGCAGCTCATAAAGAGATCGGCAGGGATTATAGACACATTGGTCAAAGGAAATTAAGGAATAAAGTGTCTGGCTAGATAGCCATGAGTATCCATGTTCATCAGCTGCTAATGAATCTTCATTATTTTTAATCCCATACGTTTCCTTATAATTCACTAGTTATAATGGGAGAGCATCTACCCACTTGAAATCATATCTCCGGCTTCATACATTACTACCAGGCTTACTTCATGAGGACATTACAAAAGGGAGGTTAGCAGGATATTAACAACTTACTATTTTACTCAATGCCACAATCAATTTGTGGAATGATTCACAACTCTGATTAAAATAATACACTATTTTAGTGCAGCATGCTTTCTCACATGTCCATTTACACAGGGGTGATGCAACATGTCTTGGAACCACCAATATATTATTGAAAACTTGGATACACAGCTCATATTGCAATGTTTTAATGTAACAAATCAGTAATTCAAGCTAAAAGCAGTTATGACTCATGGATTCCCTTAATCTTGCAGCTGGCTCCTGATTTGCAGGCAGGTCCTTTACCAAGACATAATTCTAGAATGCACCGTCCACCTTCCCCAGACAATACAAATACTATCCAGCTGGCACTACACTGATATTCCTAGGCTCCCTATACGCCCAACATCTCAGTCGCTAGTGCCTAACCTAGTTAGTCATTTTTTGGCTCCCTATACGACCAACCTAGATTAGTTATTATTGTCAGGTTGGTCACTACTGACCAAGCCACCTTAGTCTTTTTAGTTCCAGGGGGAGCCACTGCGTGGTCATCACAGGTGGCCCCAACTAGTGGTATACAAATACAACACACCAATGATGGACCTAGGTTAGCCACTACTGACTGACCCCTTGGTTATTTTTGAATATAACTTTGCCATTGTGACTAACATTCATATGACCAACCTAGGTTAGTCTGTACTGACTAACCCTTTCAACCTATGGATTTTCAGTGTAAACGAGGGAATATCCGGTGGCTGGAATACCAGTGGCCGGGTTTTCCTTTGGGCCATGATGTCTGATCTGCAGAGGGATCTGGGGAACATCTCCTAATTAGGCTGTTGTATATGGTGGGCCGGATACCTATACAACAATCTCAGGGGGTTTCTATAAGAGTATATAATGATGAAAGTGTTTTTAGATTTAGAGTTTGGTTTCAAGGATTGTAATAAAGGAAAACTGGTACTGCACACTGACAGTAGCAGCAAACAACTACTAATTGTCAAATGGTTTGAGTGAACTTGAAGCACACACTCTGATCACTCTACCTTGACATACATGGGGAGGGGTTTCTGGAAAAGCCACACCCTTCCCTTTCTGGCCAGCTTCAGGTGGCAGGACCCTATAGAGACCTATTTGCCAAAATCCTCCAACACCCATCTGAAGTCACAGACCTCCTTCATGTCCATTAAATATTGACTATCTCAACTCCTGCAACTCCTTTCCTAATAGTTTGTGGTTTGGTCTCATCTGCCAGTTCCATAACTTTGAGCCGCTCCAATAATGGTAGGTTGGCCAGCTGTCCTCTTGAGAAACTCAAGGCCTGTAGGGTTTGTCAATAGAGACCTGCTTACTGCAATGATAATAGGTCCCTGGAGGACACTTCTCTCCTAATACCATATACAACATTAGGTAATCCAGGTTTAGTGGACCACCAGTAACAGGAGATTATTTTGATAAAATATCTAATAAGTGTCAAAGCTACAGCTTAGTTTTAGCCCCAGTTTGCCATTCTTGTGAATCCAATAGAAAAAGATCCATGTGAACCATACCATACATGTATTAAATCTCATTTGATGCGTTGTTTGCTTTGTTTTTGAGTGTCAAAGCATTCATGAAAAGTTTTGTCATATCAGGAATTTGGTGAAATTACATTTATATTCCTACGGGTGTAGGAAATCCAATGACCACTTTATTTTTTCCTAAGATCTAAAGCAAAAGAATATCAGAATTATCATGTATAGATTTATATAATTGCATTGTTCAGTGTTAGTATCATCCCCAAACCTCATTAAAGAAGGTCAGCTCATGTATCCAGATATGTCTCAATGATAAAACCGCAATCTTTCATGGTCTGGTGACAAAGTCCTTGGCTAGGGAGGAGAAGCTATCCTTACACAGGAGATATGGAATATCAAACCAATTAAGTAAATCTACCTCTATTTCCTAACTTGTGTAAGGCATCCAAAAATAACAGAAAATATCCTGTTTGTTGGTTAGAGTCCAGCTAGCACGGCTCATCTAATTTACATGAATATTATGTAGAAGTTACGAGAAACTGATAATATTTTACATAATAACGATGTAATTTGGACAATTGGTGCTATCAGGGGGAGGAAAGGCCATTGACAGGAAGCTGTGCTCTTGATAGAATTTCCGACAAGGTAATGCAGGCAGGATGTCAGGAGGCTTTTTAATTAGATTTGGGTACCCCCTTAGGTTAATGTGCTATGACATGGGATTAAACCTACCTAACACCAATGCATTAGCAATGATAGGGCACTTTTTTAAAACTACTTTTGCATTTCATGGTGAAAAGAAAACGATACTGTTCTGGTAAATGGCATTCTGAGAAATACTATCCACAAATAAGACGTAGGTACATTAGTCTCTGGTGTACATACATTTCAAGGCCGGGGAGGAGGGGAGATTTCTCTGTGCACTAATCCGGTTACATTAACTTTATTAAAGTGCCTCAATGGAATTACAGCTTTCAGAGAAAAAAGGTCCCACAGTTCTCCCAGTATCAATAAAGTGATTACCCTTTAGGCAAATTGAAGAGAGCGCTCGATCATACATATGCCTACCCTGTATTTGTATATGTGTATTTTTTGCATGAAATTAATTTCAAAATACATCTTATTCGAAAATGTCATGGACATGGGAGGAGAAATGCTTGATATAAAATGTATATAGCAGACAGAGTGTATAGGAAATAGAAACCTCATCATCTGAAGGCACTATTTGGGTTCATGCCAACTTCTCTTTATAGCAGTACCAAGATTATCTCGACCATTTCTGTACATGACAGTTATTCTATTACATCCTGTCAGTTTGTCTGCCCACTGCATACTTAGCCAGTGAGATAAGTTCACCATGTCATCTTAAGCCTTTAAGGATGGCATAACCCATTAATGTATACCCTTGGTACAAGAATACAGTCCTCAGGGCTGCATTCAAGGTGTTAATTCAAGCGTCATGCCGATCCCACTCGGTTCATACACCCCAAAAGATTGGCATAATGTATCAATGCATTACAGGCAAGTTACTCTCTAGAGCTGATTTGTGCAACATAACACCAAATGTCACCTTTCAGCGATATGCCGTCCTTAAATGTTTAACATGGGGAATTGGATAGCGTCTACATTCAATTTGTGGCACACACTGTAAGCAGGACATATAGGGAGGCCAGCAGGAGGCAAACTTGTGCACTTGATGGTCTTCACGCTGAGATGTGACAAGGCAGTGCGTAAGCTGTGGTTATTAGATTCCATCCCTCCCTAAGGTGCTATTATACTTTCTGGTGTGTGCTAAACTTCTAATGAGACAGTTTTGAATATGAATATTTAATTCTGTATTTGCAATGATTAATAGGTCTCATAGACTGCTTGTGAAATTGATTGAAAAATATGGATAGTTTGGAGTAATGTGGATGAACTTAATATTAGTTTATCCATTCATTTCAACTCTAACTTGCACCCATCTATCTACTACGTCCATCTTCCATCCATCTGCTCAAATACATTCATCATCCATCTAAGTGACATCCATCCCTTTCCATTCTCATTCATGTATCCATCATGTATCCATCATTCTATAATGCATTGCCACAATCTCACAAACTAACACACCAGAACGAGTCTTATTAGAATGATTAAGGTAGCTATGATCGTCTGAGCAAACAGTTCTACAGATTCATCAGATCTTTCCGATCTACTTACTAATAGGATATATCAGAGTCACAAGCTAGTTTATTTAATATTTAATCTATAATTTTATTTGATCTGGGGGTATACAGTGGTTCTGGGTTATTCCCCATCTAGAAGTATACAGTGTGGACGCTTAACCTTTACGTATACCTACAGTGCTTGTATTCACTGACATGCCTAATTCGACTAAGTATTGTCTTTCAGTAGCATGTGAATAAAGTCTTGATAAAACGATATATCTTCATCTATGATATACAAGGTTTGAAGAAACTCGCATGTTGGTATGATTATAGTATCAATATTATCATTCGAAATTATATCTGAAAGGGGAAAAATTGGTTTTGGAGGAACACAGCCAGCGTGACAGCTTCAGGCTGATACAAACATCTGACACAGCTTAGTTTCTGTCAACCACTCAAGTCCACTCCCCCTTGAGAATCTCAAAGTCTGATTCCTCAGAGCTTCATACTGTTGAACCATTAGCATCAAAGTAGAGATATTCCCTCACGACCAGGTGATTCAGACTGGGACACAGTCCGATAAAACACCATGTACACTAATGCACACACAGTGTGGTTACATTACATCAGCGGCTCCACAGAACAATGGCTTTGATATCACAGTAGGAGTCAGGAGTCTGTGCTGTTGCTATGTGAGTTCTATGGATACTACTGTTGCTGTATAAATAATGTAGCTTTGGTGAGAGAGTTCTAAGGAAGCAATAAGGGGTTTCTTTGATAGGGTCTGTGACAGCATTCTCTTACTTACAATATGTTTCATGAATCCATAAAAGTATTCCATCCAACCATAGAAAAGCCCTACTGAAATAAATAAATCCAAAAACATTAGTTCTAGTTGCAACTGACCTGTTATTCACAGGCCATGACAGTAGTTATATTGCACACTTGCAACTGTTCAACTCTAGGTCAATTCCATTATCCCACCATGTCAACTTTCTTTGAGACAATGGACATCTTCTACTGTCAACAGGTTAAAAGGCCAGCTTTTGGGTGTATTTGACCTTAAGTAATGTATACATTCTGATGTGAGCTTAAATTCTCAAATAACTAAAGGTGAGAAACTACTTTCTAGGTTAATGCCAACTCATGAAACATAAGATAGTACCGGACAGATGCATATATGTGAATTTTAATTCCCTTCTATTGGCTAACTTTCATTAGAATGAAAGCCAGCAATTTTCTCTTAGGCGGATTTATGCAGTGGGCACAGTATTCATTCATTAATGTAATGATAGGAAATGAAAAGATCTAACTTGCACAATCCAGTCAGAGGATACACAGTTAATTATACTGTCTTCAGGATGTAGCAGGAAGCCTAGCTGTAGCCAGGAAGAACAAGCTTCCACTGCCTTCCGTAGCCTTGATAATAGATCTAGTCTGATTTCTTTTTAACAGCACTATCTAAGAATCTTCTGACATTCCAGATTCCTAGAGGAATCAGTGAGTCATGCTGATGACTTGTGAATTGATGAAGGGAATCGCTACTCATTACTGATTCTTTCAACTTTAACTTAAAAGAATAAATGCCCTCATTGAACACCTAGGATAGATGATCTCACTTTTGTACTGTGGCAGTATAAGTATGGCCCCCACCAGGAGTAGCAACCCTCATTCCTGGATTGGGACTGCTGTACGAGCAACTCATGCTGAGCCAGAAACTGACAGCTCCGGGAGCAACTCATGCTGCTGGGATGTGCGGCAAGATTGATGCCGATATATGGCAGCGGGTCAATGCTTCCTGAACAGCTCACAATGTAGGCAGTTGGCACCAGCCGCTTGCTCATGTGTCAGGTTTAGGAGCCACTTCCCCCTGTTGACCAATTTTGGACGAAATGGTATTGGTGACGTATGCTAAAATGCCAATGTAGGCTACACAGCATACATGTGTGGAAATCATTTGGAAGGAAACAGAGATGGAAAGAATGATAGAACTTGCTATACCTGTTAATTCTAATTTCATCATGTTTAATTTTTGGGCTTGGGTATACCTTCATTATCGTTGCCACACCTTGATTGGATATTGGAAGACCCTCAATCAGTATGAAACGGGGTGTAGACCATTGCTCCACTATTGAATGTGCTAGGTAAAGTTTCACCATGTCTATCGTCCTGTGAAACTTGAGAATATTGTAAGTGAGAGGACGGTTTTGTTTGTCTTGATCATTTCCGCCTAGATCTAGGGACCTTTTATCAATGACATTTATCAAAATCAAAAACTCTTTTAGGATGCTAATGTGTTGTCTTGAATGCCACAGGCATAGTCTAGCTGGCAATGAGTAACACCGATTGATCCCTGATGGGCAATTGATCACTTTTCCCTGTGAATACAGGTCTACGATAGGTACCACTCTTGATGTAATAGGCACTTGCAAACAATCAGAAAAACGCTCTTACAAACAAAAACAAGCCTTATCAGGAACCGATTGAAGCAAAAGTAGTGCAAGTCATTCAGATATTCACTCTAGTCACAGGAGATTTTACCAGTGATAACTTGCCTGACAATGGAAAATGCATCCTAATATGTTCTATTCATATGTATATGTATATTTCTAGAAGACATACACTACTGAAATAAGAAAAGAAAAAGCATAAAAAATACCCTACCTGCTTCTCCAATAGACATGCAGTGTGCTCCCACTTTGTAAAACTCCTTCCTTTAGCCTCCTATGTAGGTAGCGTACTCCACCATCCGGGCACCCAGCATGTAGTGAGGCAGTGTAAGTATGGGACCAGCAGCAGTAGTAGCAGCTCTGAGCAGCTCAGTAGTCTGGCCACCAGGAGCTGCTCCTCAAGTGAGACTGCTGTGCGAGCAACTCGTGCAAGGGAGCTGATGCTGAGAGGAGCAGACGGAGCAGCTCACTGTGGCTGCTGGCTGCCCGGTGCAGGGGAGGAGCGGTTCCAGCCTGGTTTACTGCAGCGGGTCATGGCCTTAATGTGAGCTACTCACCGTGCGGCCAGTTGGCACCAGATAGATGCTCACCCATGTGACCCGTAACATCAAAATACCAATTTGCGATACATACTCATTGTGAATTACACAGAACGATTCTGAAATATTGATACCTCAGGAGTAAGTTTGTCATGTTTTCCTAATTTGGACATTTGTTCACTTTTTGAGGATTATTATTGTTGGTACCCTCATTGAATTGATAGAGTAGTTGTGGCTAACTACTGAACCTTCTGTGTGCAAAGCAAATAAGTGGATGCATCTCAGAAAATCAAAAAGGGATTTGTTTAGTGTTCATTCCATTTATTGAGTGCTTCGTTCAATTGCAAATTTAATTAAATCAGAGGAACCAATACTCACAAGGCAGTTGATTGTCAGATCATTCTAGAGTTAAAGTGTGCTCCCCACAATACCTAACATGGACAACAAATGCCCTCTGCAGGAGAGGTTTTACTCTAACCTCCTCTCCTTCTCAGCTATGGGCAAATATGAGCTTGTTTACAAAGGCAGGCTCAGAGTTTGCCTACTCAGGAGAACCGCAAAGCTCTATGGGCCTCTACCTGGATTGGACTTGTTCCCACAGCCACTCTGTATACACTGACACCAGCAATCTAGTGAGACCTTGGTTCTGCTCTCATATTGCAGCCTGTTCCCCGGAAGCTATGGTGTGTGTGTGGCCGGTGACTGCCTATAACTCTCACAATAGATTGCGAGCTCAGAACTAACATGGCCGACTTTGTCATGATCAATTGCACTCTTTGACAAGATAGTAAGTCAAGAAACAGATACTCTGAAGTTCACACAGTATCCTACTTTTATAATCAGTTGACTTTATTAGCTCCAATTTTGATGCATAACTATAATCTATATGGTACTTTACAAAAGATGCCACATGACATATTATACAGGAACATATCATTTGAAACTACAGTATGTATGCAGTAGTTTTGCATAGTATGTAACAAACTAGTGACTTATCGACATATCATTCCTCTACTCCTACATCTGGCTCCTGTTTCTCAGACCCAAAGCCCCTACAACAGATTTTATTGTGACAAGATGGTAGGGAAAATGGTTATGGGGAACTCTTGTAATCTGCACGTATTAGGGGAATAACATAGCATGATTCTGACAAGGAAACTTATACCATGAATACATTATTCACAAAGATTTTAACTCGAGAACTTCTGTTGTTCAGAACTTTTAGAAGAAAATAAAGCCAAGTGACAAAATCCATACTCTCTAGAGCAATGCAGTGGGAATTCTATTCTATTTTTGAGAAATACTCATCATAAATACATCAAATTCTGTAATATGGACACTAGCTGTAAATATGCTTTTTCAGGCCTTGGTCATTTATCAATTGCTGCTCTCCACCCTAGAAATGCAACCATGGTCTCGGCTTGAAGAAACCCTAGAGGGAAACATGACAAATGTATTTAAAATGCTTCCAGCGCTAATGCTATTATAGTCTGGAGATTTTGATGAGGCGTTCCCATTGAATGGCATCGTGAATGAGGCAGCGGCTGCAAAGTTGTTAACTGTTTGAGTATGATTGCAGTAGCAATAGCTATTGTTCATAATGTGTCTTTTGAATATTCTTTAGCTATTGTTCATAATGTGTCTTTTGAATATTCTTTAACAATCAACATTCAATAGAACAGCATCAATAGTCAACTGTAAGAATGACACAGTGTTGACACAATCTCTACAAGCCAAATCATAAAGCAAGCCAAGAGAGCTTTATTTTTTCAGATAGTGTCCATATTCCCATTCATAGTTTTTGATACTTTAAAGCGATTTTAGTTTTGTCTCCTTTTATAGAAACCAAAGAGCAAGTTGTTTCTGTTTAGAACCATATAAAAGTTAATGTTCTTAATGTCCTTACCCCATTAATATTTGGACAGAAACATGATATCTAGAACAGGAGATATGGATCCCAAACCTAAAATATTGGCCACCAAACAAGAAAAGTATGTCAACATGTGATGTGCATACAGGACCCATATCCACTTGATTACCTCGAAGTGAAACAGGAAGGATAGACTGACAATGCTCAGTACATAATATTAGACCCAAAGAAAAGGTGTGTTTCAGGGCACGTGGTCTGGAAATTATGGCAGGTAGGTCTTATTTCTATTTTCTCAAAGTTAAAAGTAGCAGGAGTAGATTAGCAGCCAGCAGAATTACTAAATGATTCCTCCAGTAACTAATGAATATTCATGTCAAAAAGCAGCATTTATTTAGAAGATTGAGGTCAGTTGGAGCCTTTCTTCTTAATCATAAATGTATCAAACGCTAAAATTGGGTTGTATGAAATGCCTCAATTTATTTGGCCTTAGCCCCCTAATGCTGATAGTACTGGTAATGATTATAATGAGATGGCGACAATGCTATAGGTTTTGGTTATTTGATACAGGCTAACCCAACCATTAAGGATACACCCATGGCATTAAGTAAAAACAACAACCTGAGAACTTGCATTAGAAACCTGTTCTGTTTGCCCCAGTATTTACTCGGAGCCCAGGTAAACAAAAGACGTTATACAACATTTCATAACGTTATATAACGTTTCTCTAAGGCTCCCTACTATGGCATAGTGTTATAAATTACGTTTAAAATTTTATATATATATAAAATTTTAAACATTATTTTGACGTAAAATCACGTTTTCTTTGGTTAGCTGGGTCTAGATCCCAGATATGATAGATGAGACTCTTGTTGTCAGACGAGAACCATTTAACGATTTTGAACAGTACAGCTATGTTAATGAAATCTTTACCAAATTAATCCAAAATGCAGGTAGGGAACCACTGAACCACTGGCCAACTTTCTATATCAATCCATAGATATAACCGAGTCCTCTTCAGACAACGCTATTCCTATGCATATTTTAAAGAGAATAATATAGTATGCACATTACTAGTGCTATTGAGCTCAGTAAATGATTTATCTATTATTAATGTTGCAGCTGATAAGTGTGTTAATTATGTGTGATGAAGTAGGTGAGAAGTGATATCTGGGGTAGGGAGTACAATGGTAGGTCACAGGTGGGCATTGGCACAGTGTTCACTCTAAGAATAGGCAATAAAGTGGGGGACAACATGAATATACAGTTAAAATAACAGATATGAATCATATTTAAGCATAGGAATATTGCTGTGAGTGGTAACACAGAATAAAACACACATGATGGCCCAATAAGTAAATTGACTTGAGTTCTCAGTTTTGTATTAGTGATACCGTGTATACATTAATAACTAATATTGCTGTAGATCACCAAAAGAAAACAGGCAATAACTTGTATCATCTGGTCTAGCTTTATATTACACAACTTCTGCACACCTAAAGCACTCTACTTAAATAGCTATATTAAAGCTAATGAATATGAGTATCAGGGTGGGAGAAGCTATACTTATTGGGGCATTTATTGGGCTAAGGAATATATCATTTTGATGTGCACGTTGTTGGGTTGATGAAGAAATGGACAACTATTCATGAGACATTTTCTCGTCTTGGACATTTTAATTATTTGCAATAGTTAAAACTCACAAAATTATGTCTTAATCACACATGTATGACCTAGAAGTGCATGAGGCAATTACTATTGTCATGTTTAGACAAATCGTATACTCTTCTTTGTATTGGGTGAATTTTCCTCTTACTAAAAACATGTCGGAGCAAGCCTCATTCAAGACATAGATCTGACCAAAGAAGAGACTTCTACATGGCAATCATCCTAACATGGATGATAAAACCATGACTTATGGAGCTCAGTTCTAGCTATGCAACCCTTGCCAGGTCTTGTAAGGTCTGGAATATAAATCCCCATGTCTAACACAGGCATGTCAGCAATAAATATAACATGAGATACAAATTTATCATCATGGCCCTGATTATAGAATTGCATGACATGGCATTTAGAGGCATGACACCTTCCGGGAACCGGTTCCATGGGTATACACATGCTCCTCTATTATACATTCCCATCAACACCTCGTATAGACACAAGTGCCAAGGATCAGGCGAGCACGAAATAAATTGTGTCAGCTACCTTACCAGAATGTAGAAAATGTGGCCATTAGGGAAAGGTTGCTGGCCATAAAGACGTATCCTGCCAGCATAAATCTGATCCATGCAACCAAATAGAGTGACCATAATAAAGATGCTTTTATTTCTGTTTTTTTTAGCAGAACGCCAGCAATTGTGTGGGTAATGTACAAAATATGTAAGCATATTGTATTTAAGTTATAACGTATCTTTAATGTATCTTTATTGCACATAGTGATTTTCCAAAGAATATCAGAAGACCCTTTCTTGATGCACTTGTCAATGACAGCAAAATTATATTTCATTATGATCAAATCCATTGATGATGTGACCAATCAGTTTAAAGTGAATAAACAACACATAAAAGCATTGTAGGTACAATGGGGCCTAATACAGCGCCAGTGAGTAACTCGCTGATAGTGCATTAGCGCATGGTTGGCATCAAGCACGAGTTATTTGCCAGGGTGTATTCATGCACTGCTACAACAACTAAGGAAATACCACGTTAGAGCAGTATATTTTTCTCAAAATGGCTGAAGAACAGAATCTAGCATTACTAATCAGCTGCGAACATCAGGGATCTAGAATTTAAACTTTAAAAGCAGCTCCAGGTACCAAGCTTCTTAAGACGCATTGCCAAGCTCCACTGCCACCTTCAACTGCATTACACACCCTTGGATATCCACTTTCCTACTTTTCAATGTTGTTTCCAAGATACTGCGATATGGTCTAGACCAGCTCAAGAAACTGCTCACTGCTGAACTGTACACTCCGGAAATACCTGGTCCCTGGGTAAAATGGTTTTGCACCTATTGTGAATATGGGGGACTAGGGGAAAAGTGCCAGTGTGGAGTGATGGGGTGATGTTAAATGGGTTTGAAGTGTGGGCAGTTAAGGTATACCATAAAATGGTAGAAAGGATATGGAGAGGGACAGAAACTTACAGGGAGAGATGAGAAATAGGGACAGTGATACACAGAGACAGAGAGAGAGCTAGGGAGAGAGAGAGAGAGAGAGAGAGAGAGAGAGAGAGAGAGAGAGAGAGAGAGAGACAGTGAGCAAAGGGTATATAATGAGTATAGGACAAATATAGTGGCATATTTATCTATTGTATCCTAATATTATGTGAATACAGTATAATAATCTTTTGCAAAGATCCAATAAAAATATATTAGAACTGGAAATTTCTTTAATGTATACAAGAAGCTTTTTGTGAACATTGTGAAGTCATTTGGTTAAAGCCTTTCGGAACAGACATCAAATGGTAACCTCACACCTCTGTTAGTACCACCAACAGTCACATCTAACTAGATTATCTCAACCTTGTCTATAGCTGGCAGTAATTCAGTCATCCCACACTATGATGGTAAGATAATTGCTCCTTCCCTTCTTGTCTTAGGAAATTGGGTAACCTCTACTGTCACCTTGTGACACTATCAGCGCTACACAGAGTTGGCTGTGTGTTTGATGGTATACCTTGTTAGATGTAACGAGGCAGGGTGTCGGGTTATCAAATTAGTGTTGTACACTCTGTAGTGTATATATAATCCGGCTAGGCTTAACTTCTAAAGAGACAGTTACGATGACAGACTAGTATTGTAAACAATTTGTGAAATTGATGGCAACTAATTTGTGAAATCGATGGAAACTTATGAATTGTTTCGGAAAATGTGGACTTAGGATTACACAGCAGTTTCCACATATCTCCATTCAGTAGCATTTAAAACAATATTAATATTACTCATATTTGAGGAGAGGACATCTGCTTTAAAGGAGCATGGAGAGCATGACCCGATCAAACCAAGCTCAACTCACTGATGCAAATCCCAAACCGAATGAGGGGATAGTTGCTACTGATTGCACAGCTAACTAACAACAAATCTCTACCACAGAAGCACCTCCCGCAAAAATCCCAGAGACTGATCCCACACAGCTTAGACTCCTGAAACATTGTCATCAAAGTAGAAATGTTCCCTTAAGACTTGATTGTTCAAGCTGAACAACCCAAGACACAATCCGATAAAAACAGTTTCTGCACTAATGCGAAATACTATTGTGGTTACATCAGTGAGATGCAGAGTGGCTCAACAGAATGACAGCCTTGAAATTACAACATGAGACAGGGGTTGTGTGAGGCATTTAAATGGTGGAACAATGCCTTTGCTGTGACTATGTCAGTTGTATGGATATTACTGCCAAATGGGATGGGATAGCAAACCATGCTGTATGCCTTATTTCTGATCTTTCTTTCTTATTATTCATAGACTGAGATCTAGTAGTTATGGCAGGATTATATATATATATATGCAGTTGTATCTACAGCCCTTAAATGATTTGACCTTAACCCAATAATGGCAACTCATAGGCCATGGCAATACTTAGCTGATGCTGACAGTGTTGTATGAGTGTTGCTTAGAATTTTCTGTAAAGTTGGCATGCACAACCTATGGAGATAATTATTCATTTATTGTTTGGAATTTTATGTTTTAAATTTAGTATACTGCTCAAAAATCCTAATATCCGATGGAAAGATTTTCTGAGAAATAGAAGACTCAACACCCACACATCATAATTATCAGGGTTGATGCCTAATTGGTTTTGTAGGCTAAAGCCTTTAAAGAACCCTTCCGTGGACCTAATCGAGCCATTCTGTTTGAGTTCCACATTAATACTTTTAGGACATTAAAAGGTACTGACTACCAAAAAAAAGGAACATCAAAGAAACAATCAAACCAGATAATCATGACTTTTTTATGAATGACAGTAATGCTGGCTATATTTATAACATAACCCTTGGATTCAACTATCTGTTATGCATGCATCAATCAATTCATCCTTCAACATCAATCTATCCATCCATCCATTGATCCAATTATCCATCAATCTTCAATAATTAAATCATTAAACATAAAATCAGATGATTTCATGGACAGACACCTCTAACAGGCGCACACCGCTCACACAATACATAGATTAAAGAAAATACAACTCAATATGATTCTAGATTACTTAATCCTCTATGCACTTATTACATCCCTAATTCTGTTTCTCTGAGACCTCCCACCTGGGTTGTCTAACATTAATTCTGTTGATGAACCTCTAAATCCTAACCTGCTAGAATGCCATCTGGAGAACTGAACATACAGAACCCTTGTACAACTGCTAAACATTGTACAGCTAGCAGGATAGACTTAGCGGTTATACAACCCTTGCCACACCTAGAATCTTTTACCCAAGAAGGACATGTCATGCCCTGACCATTACAATGCTTCTCTAATACTGAAGTGTTGTAGTCATCATGCTTCACACACCTTCCACACCGAGCCTCACAAAAAAAGACACATAGCCAACCACACAAACGGTCGAGCTGTAATTAAGCATTTTCAACAGATTGTTGGAGATGAACAGCAGAATATACTGTAAAGCTACGTTAGTTACTGTAAAATTACAGTAGATTTGACTGTGCACCTACAAATACTATTTGCAGAGCATACATCGCATATATGTATTAAATAGTGCTTCAGTGAAGATCTATGTCTGTGTTTGAAGAGACCTAGTGAATAGTGGCCATTGCATCTACCCCTCAGTCTATTCACATATCATTAACACCATTCACTACCACCAGCTGGCGTTGACTACTGGGACAGCACCGGTATTACCTAACATAATCACATGCCACTTACAGGGTGTGGACCACTCCCTGTTGCAAAAGATGTCATCGCAGGAATTTCCTAGCATAAACGCTTATAATAAAGTAGCCTGGTTTACTGCATCAGTGCATTGTCTTGCTCTGAACTCCCTACCCTGAGGGTATTTGGCACCAGTCAGCTGTTCTCTCACTTGACCACTAACATCACAATGATGAATACTAATGATAAAACTTGACTCAAATCAACAGCAAACAGAATATTGAATCGCAAAACTTTTCAGGACAAAAAAGAATCTAATGGTATGGGCAGACAAAATGAGACCCAGCACATCAGTGTTCACCTCTCATATCCTTTCCCTTGACATAAACATGAGACAAATAATGACATTATCCTAGCTGCCTTTATCAGTTTCATCATGATTCTGTATGCCCAATGATGATGATGCAAGTCATTCTGTCCAACCATTCATACCCCAAAGGAATGCAAGAGCATATCATAAAGCACTCGGGTTTGGGTTATACATCTTGTGAGCTCAGAGACACATGCAATGGGCTGGTTGGTACAGGATAAGAGCCACAAATCAATAATTTATGAGCCTCTGCCTCAGGTTTATTAAGCTATATTCCTACATAATGATGTAATTGATCAATAAAGGGGTACAGGGTGCATTTGTAGTTCATATTATGCTATAGGATATGCAGATCGAGTTTGCAATAATTTCCGAATAACTAAAATGATATAAAACATAATTGTGCAGATAAGAAATGTATAATACAAGGAATTGGATGCAATACATGTGGAAAGGTGTTGCTAAAAAGATGATGAAGTAAAACCTTACTTACCCGAACAATAAACCATGATAAACTATGCAGTAAAATAAGCTTTTGATTTTCTTGAACTGTTGAAAATCATTCTTCCCTTACTTTGAATACATTAACACCAACCCTCTAATGTTTGATTTCCAGGTAGCAAATCTTTAGAGACCAATCTCCCAGGGCCTTTACTCTGAACTGCTCCAACATTAAAGGCTAAAGCTTCTCAAACCAAATCATAAAATCCTTTGCCAGGGTTGTTGAGTTTATATAACACCTCAGTTAAATTTAGAATCGACCAAGCACAATCCCTGAGATCCAGGCATGTCCTAGCCCTGAAGGATCGTATTCCCTACCAAAGTACCCCAAAAATAATGGCTCAGGCAACCAAGAAATAGGATGCTGGTTGTTCCCTTCCAGCAATTCACTGCTCTACATAAGCTGCACTGGTGTGACCAGCAGTTAGACTAAGCCAGTGGTAGTATACAATACTATTAATACCCACCAGTGTACTGACTGTCTAGACTACCACTTGTGTGGCCACAGAAAACGGTATACTACCCCTTGAATAGACCACATCCCATGGATTCGGTTAAAAATAAACACTTAAATACACAAGGATTCCTTTCTGCATTGTGTATCCCTAGAAGCCTAGCTCAATGATTAATTTGAGCAGGTTATGATAGCTTTATCCTGGTTTTATAGCATGTTTCATACCAAGCCAAGCTTGATTCATGGTCCCCCTACCAATTTCACCTGACCAGGCCAGGTCAACTGGTTCAAGGTAATAGAGTTGTCCAGTTGTGCTATTTATGGCTGATTTGGGATCAAACAAATGAAGTGCCCTGTGCTGGGTGCAGTCAGTAGGGTCAGTCCAGTTAAAACCAACCAGTGTCTGCTAGTGGCACAGTTAGGAACTACATGATTCACTCTCCCCCAGTCTCAGAGATCGGCCCCTTTAAGTAGGTCGGCTAGCTGTCCTTTTGAGCTGCTTACAGTCTATGTAGGTTGTCGATAGGGAGCTGCCTACCCCCAGGATAACAGTTCTGTGGGGAAACTTTTACTTCATTGGGTGAGGCAGATCTATGCAGTTCAATTTGCCTAAACGTTAGCACAAGCATGTGCACGGTTGGTTCCAATAATTCTTATTAGAACACCATGCACACCATGCATATTCATTTTGAAACACCATGCAGAGGGTCCACATCTGTATTGGAACACAGTGCACAGGGTGGACATTTGTATTGGAACACCATGCACAGATGCACATTCCTATTGGAATACCATGCAGAGGGTGCACATTCATATTAGAACACCAGGTACAGGTGCATATTCGTATTGGAACCTGGTGTGCACGTGTTTGTGCTAACGTTTAGGCATATTGAACTCCATACAGATCAGTACCACCAGTTACAGGGGATAGTGACAAAGTAGTAGAAAAGAGCCTAATAAACACATCAGTTTTAGTTGGTATGCCAATTTTATAAATGTAATGGACATGAAATAGTGTATTTCATTTGAACAGAAACCTGTTCTCTTGATGGTGTTTCCTGACAAGGCAGGATGTCACGTGGCCTTTGCTAAATTTATTCTGAGGTGGGACTTAACCTTTCTGACATTTACATTAACAATTATGGGTAACTCTTGTAAACTGCATGAATTATCATAAAGGAGATAACATTGGATGCCTCTGACATAGAATGCTATCATGAGAACATGGTTGACAAATAGGAACTAGAGACATAAATCTCTATTTAACATCACTTTCCGAAGAATATAAAATTAAGACATTTAATAATGTGTGCACTAATGCAGTAGACATTCTACCAATGTGCATCTTTTGAATGACACCTTTAAAAACACAGGGAGCAACAAAGTGGGAGAGCTAACTATTAAATGCATGATTGCAGAATTGGTTGTTTGAAATTGTTACTCCATGGCATCCGAGTGACTCAGCCTTTTTTTAAAGATTGGCACACTGATTTTCATTTTGTCATAGAAACATAATTCATTATTCATATACCATGCTTTTCAAATATGTGTGATAATTACAAGAACTAATACAGATATATGGTATGTGCCGCAGGACCTAGCTTCCATCTTACACTACCTTGTAAGTGGAATAAGACAGTTTGACATGGTGGAGTCTGAGCTGCTATTACCACTACAGCCTGTGTAAGAACTCTGTGATGTTTAAACAGAATGACCCCTAACACCACCAGAGTGCTTATTAACTGCCTCTTTTGTTTATACATTGTTGTTCAGCAGGCCATCATGTTATAACACCCTGCCACTGGTAAACACCCTATGGTCTTTAAACAAGCCAATAAGCACTCTCCAATCATTGTTATAGTGATAAGCCTAAGAATATGATAGAGAGTGTGAATCAAATACAATCTTAATCTTCCATAGCTCTTGAATGCAATGTAGTACCTTTGCAATACAACCACATTCTAATGAGATTTTGATCTATATACCTAATATGAGATCATTCCTAGCATATCTGACAGGAAAATCGCAAACGAGTTAAAATGAATTATATAGCAAACCCATGGCATACGTAACAGGGTGGGTACAGTTAACAGCTTATAAATGTGGTCTTTAAACAGTCTGTGCTCAAACACAGGGTAGTCCTCTGTTCACACATAACATGAGCTGCCGAATGCTGACAATTGAAGCCTGGTCCTAATCATCAGGATTGAGCTGTCTGCTTCCTACTATCACCGCCAAGCTGAACCTATTATTTAGACAAATACCTTAAAATACATTGATGGTAAATTAAGAGTCCAGTACATATAATTATCATAAGCCTATTATAATGCAGGATGAATAGTCATAAATACACAGAGCAATTCTGAAATAAGGACACCTCAGAGCAGACACTAGGTATAAAGATGATTAATTTTGGCTATATATTGTGGTGTGCCTAATATGTTGGTTGCACAATTTACATTGAAGCTACTTAAGGTTTGTTCACAGTTTGAAAATGCTGCAAGCATAATGCTGTAACCATGCACTTAAAAAAAAGAAGCTAATTACTTCAAATATTGCAGGATGCATCTTTTGTTTTCATCAGAGGTTATGCATGTCTTCCCTAATTCGGGCAGTCCCTAACTATTAATTTCCATCACCATAATTAAATTGCAATGGTTGTTGTGGCCAAAAGCTGATTTTTATTGCATGATCATGAGGAAAAAAGTTAAAGGATCTAAGAAAAGCAAAGGGACTCTGTTTGAGTTTCCGTCATTGAGTGCTTTGTTAAAATGCAAATAAAATGCTTTCAGAGGAATAAACCCATTCTAGAAATGCTTATAAATGAGTTTTAAAAAACATCACATTTCTTTTATGATCTTGAAGAAAAGATAAAGGGAAAACCATTTCCATGTTTACTAATCGATACTAAGTCATTGATAAAAGATCTACAAATATGCTTTTGAAATCCTTTAATGTGGAGGAAGAAATTCTTTCTCTCTTCTTACTTTTTTCAAAACTTGATAAATCCCACGGCGATTTTGTCACATACCCTTAATGAGATGTATCATGAATATAATCAAATTAAAAACTTAAAAGACAGCAATGACCTCAGATGATTATGTTTATTTATTGGCCCCTACCAAACTTGCCTTGAGATAAAATAGAAAGACATCACAGATTGTATATCTCTCCAATCTAGCTCTCAGAACTGAGGAGTTAAATCTCTGTTGCATGAACAGTTAAGAGGAGAAGAGGAGAAGTGTGAATCGTGTTACAAATGCTTTCTGTGCTGATGCAGTAACACCCCGGGGATTTAAATGACGCCTTTCTATTGAATGGCAGTGAGAATAATAGATGGAAGCGACAGCAACATTGTTAACTATTTAATTATGATTGCTGTAGTAATTATTGTTCACAAATTGTCTTAAGAACATTCTTTCACAATCAGCATTCGATAGAGAATCACAAACTATTACACAAGCCTGAAACAATATCATCTGGGAGAGTTTTATTTGGTGCAGCATGTAGTCCTGTTTGAACCACTGATGAACCGTTTGTATAATCTTGCACTATAACCGAGACCTTCTCAGACAGAAGAAACGCTATTGCAGCAAATGTTTTTATACAGAACAATCTCATCTACATATGACAAATGTGTGTTTGAGTTCATTGGGTGTATTATCAATAAGTAATGTTATTGCCTATTTGTGTGTGCGCAACACTACTTGCAATAAGGCTGTGGAGAAAAACTGATATGCAGGGGTAAGGAGTGCAGGAAGTATTGAAGCTGTTGTGTCAGGATCTTAAACTTGCGCTGAAATAGTTTTTAGTATATTTTTTATGGAAATTGGTTCTCTGGCATGGAATGATATGATGTTTAACCAGCATTAACTGATGCTTGCAAATAATTAAGACCTTAATGTGCTGTGTCCACATGATTCACGATTATCAAATGACCAAGGTGACACTCTAGTATCAATGCAATACTGACTGGAGTTTTCAGTTTTAAATGTGTGACTCTAATATATTGATGATGAATTTTCTAAAGGGACCATTGTATTCAACCAGAAGAGTAGAAATCCCTCCTCTTCAGACAATAATTTATAGAGGATAAAACCATGATTCATGGACCAAAGTTCGGGTTTAACAACCATTGCCACGTCTTGTAACATGTAAAATGTAATGCCTCAAGTTAAACACAGGCATCTCAGCAATAAATTTATATTTATACATAAGATAGAATAGCATGTGATAACAGAATTGCATGCCATAGAATATTGTGTTGTGACACCTTTCAGGAACTGGCTACATGGAAATACACATGCTCTTCTATTATGCATCTCATTAACACCTCTACCAGGCACAAGTGCCAAAAGTCACGGAAGCACAAAATAAATGGTGTCAGTTACCTTACCAGGATGTAGAAAACAGGGTCATTACAAAACGGTTGCGGGCTATGAATATATACCCTGCCAGCATTTGATCCATGCAACTAAATATAGTGACCATAATAAAGTTGTCTTTATTTTCTCCTTAGCAGAGAGCCAATAATCTCATTGGTTATGTATACAATATGTAAGCATTTTATACCAGAAGACCCTTTCTTATCGATTATATTTCATATGTTTTAATCCTTACTGACAGTGCATTAGTGCAGGGCAGAATCTATCTTACAAACCAGCTTCTAACACCAGGGATCTAGAATATGAACCTTAAAAGCAGTACCGGGTACCAGGCATCTTGAGATGCATTGACAAGCTCTGGGGGACCTTTATCTGCATTTCACACCCTTGGATATCCACTCTCCTACTTTCCAATGTTGTTTCCAAGATAATGTAATATGGTCTAGACCAGCACAATGATACTTCTAGCTACTCCTAGATGTAGGTTGGTCGGCTCTACTTTCATGTGACCCCTTGCCCAATTGGGAAGTCAATAAGAAACTGCTCACTGCAGAACTGTAAACTCCGGAAATATCAGGTCCCTGGGGAAAATGGTTTTGCACCTATTGTGAATATGGGGGACTAGTGGAAGAGTGCCACAGTGGAGTGATGGGGTGATGTTAAAGAGCTTGAAGTATGGGCAGTTAAAGTGTATCATATAATGTTAGAAAAGATGTGGAGACGGGAAAAAACTTACAGAGAAATAGGGAGAGTGAGACAAGGAGACAGAGAGAGTGAGGGAGAGAGAGATTTCAAGAGAGAGAAACAGTGAGCAAAGGGTATATACTGGGTATATAAACAGATATAGTGCCATAGTAATATCCTTACATTATGTGAATACAGTTTTGCAAAGATCCAATAAAAATATATAAGTAAATTGTCTAATGCATACAAAAAACTTTGTGTGAACATTGTGAAGTCATTTTGTTAAAGCCTTTCGGAGCAGACATCAACCGCACATCTCTGTTAGTACCACCAAAGGTCACAACTAACTAGATTATCTTGTCCTTGTCTGTAGCTGGCAGTAATTCAGTCACACACGATAACTTTGTACAGCCATCCCACACTATGATGGTAAGATAATTGCTCCTTGTTATCTTGTCTTAGGAAATTGGGTAACCTCTACTGTCACCTTGTGACACTATCAGCGCTATGCAGAGGTGTCTGTGCGTTTGGTGGTATTGCCTGTTAGATGTGGCAAGGCAGGGTGTAGGGTTATCACATTAGGGTCGTCCCTGTAGTGTATACATAGTCTGGCTAGGCTTAACTTCTGAATAGAAAGTTATTATGACAGGCTAGTCTTGTAAACAGTTGGTGAAATTGATGACAACTTATGAATATGGAACTAGCAGTTTTAACATATTTCCATACTATAGCATTGCAAAGTAGCTAAATGTCTTTCCCAGTATCCTCAGAGTATTGGGGTTATTTCCCATCTAGAAATATACAGCTTGTCTAATTCTCAAGCATGTAGACTCCTCTCTTCAAAACCTTTGAGAATATGAAGAGTTGCACCAATATCTACCAATGCAACCCAACTATTTCTTTTGTTGAAATGATAATTTCATGCATGCTTTATATTATTGCAAGAAGAAAGTATCTATAGTATTGTAACGGGCAGCTGTGACCACCATGTTATTATAGTATATCTATTCATATGTTGTTATGATTGAACATAAGACAGTTCTACTACTTTTCATAACATGTTTGTGCATTCTTTAATGAGTACCAATGATTTGTTATATATACCATCGTTTACCATATACGGTTACATACCATAGACCAAAGGTTACCAAAGATAATTGTCATTAAGGGTTTTATAACTGGTTACACAACTATTGACCACTAGATGACGCTGCTGGTGGTAGTCATGTGACCACCCCAGGTGGCATATAAGATGGACTGTCCGCTGTGTTAATCAGGTACGGTAAATGAGGAAAAATGCTCCCCAGAGCCATTCCTTACACCAGTGTTCATTTTCACAACGCAGGTAGGTGTGAACACACTGCAGGGCTAAAATTAGCAACGGTTTTGCTTGTAGCATAAACACTACAAGGCTAAAATTAGCAATGGTTTTCTTTTAACCCATTTGCTGAATTTTCTATCAATTTGCTGTAAAATGTTTTTATACTATAAGATAGATTAGTGTGTGCTCTAGAATCATACATGGGGAATAGTGAATCATACATGGGATTGCCATGAAATCACACATAAATAAGCTATTTCTATAGACCTTCCCTTTGTGTCCCTCCACTTCACCCAGTAGGCAGTGAGACCTTATCAGTGTCACCATGTTGACTAAGATAAGAGGCCCACTCCTGCGTTGTGAATTTTAACACTGGTGTAAGGAATGGTTCTGGGGGGGATTTTCCTTCATTTCCTGGACCTGTTTAGATGGTCAGGTTTGGTGCTGCTGATGGCATAACCCCGCTATGTAATAGCTATGCTGTAGTTATACTCGTTGCAGGTATTATTCATATCACGCTTTAGATACCTGTTGTACCAACTGTTCATACAGAGATAATACCTGAGTGATCCTTTCCAATAAAGTTGATGTATATTAAAGCCGAATTGAAATGTGTCTGGTTATAGTCTTTCAATAGTCACAGAAGTCTCGACCAGCTACGGTATCATTCAAAACAATATCAATATTACTCATATTTGAAGGGAGAACATCTGCTTCAAAGGAGCATGAAGAGCTTGACAGATCTATCCTGGCACAAATAACTAATGCAAATCCCCAACCAAATGAGGGGATAGTTGTCACAGATTGCGCAACTAACTAACAACAAATCTCTACCACAAAAGCAACTCCTGCGAGAATCCCAAAGACTGATCCTACAGAGCTTAGACTGCTGCAACATTGTCATCAAAGTAGAAAACGTTCCCTCAAGGCCAGATTTTCAGACTGAACAACACAAGACCCAATCGGATAAAACACTTTCTGTACTAATGCGAAACACTATGTGGTTACATCAAAGAGAAGCACGGTAACTCCACAGCATGATAGCCTTGAAATTACAATATGAGGGTTGTATGAGGCATTTCAATGGCAAAACAATATAACCCAAATAAAAGGTAACATCAAAGAAAAGCCAAACCAGATTATCATGACCTTCTTTTTATGAATGAGAGTAATGCTGGCTATATTCATATGTCAATGTCTTAACCCTTGGATTCAACTATCTACAGTGCATGCATCAATCAATTGATCCTTCAAGATCGATCTATCCATAATTAAATGATAAAACATAATAAAATGTGATGATTTCAAACTTGAAAGACAAACACCTCTATCAGGTGCACACTGTATAGTTACTACATTGGACAGTTGGCAGGATTGATAGATTTAGCAGTTGTACAACCCTCGCCCCACCTAGAGTCACTTCACCGACAAGGACATGCCATTCCCAAACCATGACAATGCCTCTTTAATGCTGAAGTGTTGTAGACATTCTGCTTCACACACCTTCCACACCAAGCCTCATGAAAAAATGTTTATCCAACACAGAAACGGTCTAAATGTAATTTAGCTTTTTCAACATGTGATGGTATCCCTAGTAGCAAGCCCGCACGGGGCCAATTTGGTTTTAGCTCGGATTTGCTGTTTGAAGTCGGGCAAAACTGAGCTGGGTTTCATGTTGGGCAGATGGCTGGGCTGAAGTGTGGCCCCGATTGGGCTGCCCATTTTGGGCTCAGATCAGTTTCAAAGCGGGCTGCCCGATTTGGGCACAGATCAGTTTCAAAGAGGGCTACCCGCTTTGGGTTCATGTTGGCCAGATGACAGGAAACCCGTCCAAAACCCGTTCTGAGCCCAATACGGGCAGCCCGCTTGGGGCCACACCAAAGCCCAGTGCCCTAAACCGACGGGTGCCCATCGGTTAGCCCACTCCGGGCCGATGAGGGCTGAGGTTGGGTTTGGGCAGGGTAACTGGTCTAGTAGTTCTGATGATTGACACCAGATGTCACTACTATACAATATCTAGAGTTTTCCAACAAAACCAGATAAAATTGACATTACATAATAATACAATAAAATGTTAAAGTGATGTAGAATAGGAAACAATAAATAGATGTTCTCCCAGTTTGGAAATAAGATAGACTATATATTTGAATGATGAAAAGGAGGTTCTCTAAGCAGCTATCCAGTGTAAACACTATTTCTGTGGCATTACAACCTCAAGACTCATCCCAATGGGCACAGAACATTGAATCAATGTTGATAAATGGTTGTCAATGTTGATTCAATGTTGATGCAATGTTGATTCAACGTTCAGGTAGATATTGTGCCCACTGGGATGTGCCCCATGTAGGTTTGAACTATGGCTTTGAAGGCCAATGTGCACCATAGACACTTGTCTATGCTGCATGTGGCTCAAATCTGATGATAATAGGCCTGCTTGATACTTCCATTATTGGGTAGGAAGAGTATGATTATGCCTTGGGTTGATTAGAAGGACCTAGGATATCTGGTTCAACAAATACAAGAAATCATTGGAGAATGATTGAAGAGATTCTAAAAACCCATAAATATCCGATCTGAGCCCACTTTCAACGCGTCCAAAAACCGATCTGAGCCCGCTTTCAACCCATCCAAAAACCGATCCGAACCCACTTTCAGCCCGTCAAAAAACCAATCTGAAACCACTTTCAGCCCGTCCAAAAAACAATCTGAGCCCAAAGTGGGAAGCCCGTCCAAAAACTGATCTGAGCCCAAAGCGGGCTTCCCATCCAGAACCCGATCTGCGCCCAACATGGGAAGCCCGCACGGGGCCAGACCAAAGCCCAGTGCCCTAAACCGACGGGAGCCCGTCGGTTGGCCCACTCCAGGCCAGACTTGCAAGCACAGTCTGGCCCCGTCCGGGGCCACAGTGTGTTTGCTACTAGGGATGGAGTCGTTTCTATATAATAACATTGTTCCATCACACATCAGACATATATATCACATGATGCATTAGTGTAAATCTAATTTTAGGATTGACTATAAACTGGTTATGAGTCATTGCTTAAAGAGACCTAGTGAATAGCGCTCATTGGATCTGCCCCTCAGTCTATTTACGCATCATTGACACCATCCACTGGTGTTGACTACTGGGACAGTGCCAGTATTACCTAACATAATCACATGACACTTACAGGGTGTGGACCACTCCCTGTTGCAAAAGAAATCATGGGAGGAATTTTCTAGCATGAAGCCTTATAGTAAAGTAGCATACCATAAATTCTCGCATACAAGGCTAACTTGCATATAAGCCGCACCCAAACTTTAGGACGATTCTATAATTTAAGCTGCACTGGCCATGTGATTATGGTGAATTCGGTGCTGTACTATAGTAGCAAAAACATCCTATAAGCTGTACTGGCGATATGGCAATAATATTTTTCAATAAAGGACACCAATTAGGAAAAAAAGGAAAGAATGTAAAAGGAAGAATTTGTCATCAAATACCCTTCCCAAAAATGCAACTGGTAGGAGTAAAGCTAGAGCCTACAGCTCTAGTGCCTAGTCTTTTCCCCTGTAAAATTATAATGGTACATTATGACAATTGTGAATGAGAGGATAATCTTCTTTATTTTGACTATGCAACAATGTGTTGTCTATTCACGCCAAGACCTGGAGACTTTAAAGGATGCTGGTATGTGGTGATGAATGCCACAGGTATTTATAGTCGGGAATGCAATGAGTAGCACTTCTTTGGCCTTTCTCCTGGTCTATCTAACTATATGTTAAAATGTACCTGCATGCCTTCTTGTCAAAAAGATAACACATTCAATAATTGCTAACTGCTCAAACAATAACAAGATTGTATGTTTCGAGATGACATTTGCTGTTTATATAAATTTGTTGAAATTGTAAAAGACACCCTACCTGATTTTCAGATACAAATATATAGTGTATATTCTGTTCTATCTCACTCTGTATAGCTCCGAGCTGCTCCTTCTTTAAGCTTCCTTCATGGGTAGCGTACTCCACCCAGCAGGTATCCAGCATGTAGGGTAGGTAAGGGAACAGCAGCAGCAGTAACTCTATGACCAGCTCAGTAGCCAGTAGCCACGGCTGCTGAGGTGAGACTGCAGTGTGAGCAACTCGTGCATCAGAGCTGGACACTGAGAGGAGCAGGAGGAGTGGCTCACTGTGGCTGCAGGGGGGTGAGACTGGAGCAGTTCCAGCCTGGTTTACTGCAGTGGTGCATTGCCTTGTCCTGAGCTCCCTACCCCATGGGTATTAGGCACCAGTTAGATATTCTTTCCTTTGTCTGTGTAATAATGGTAGAAAGGACAGAACAATTCTCAAATATGGACAGCGCAGTATAGACAGCAAAAATATATATCTATGTTTCTTGTTGACCTTGGTAATTAATCAGGGGCTGCTTGAACCCTAGAGAATAAGATTAGAGTGACTTATTGGAAGAAGACACCAGTTAATGTGGCATTATTCTTGATAAACCCATTGTCATTATGGCATACCAATGGGGAAGTTGCTTGTGAAATAATCTTAGTGCTAATGTGTGTTGACCACGATCCCAAACATTGACAAATAAATGTCCTCTGCAGGAAAGGTCATCCTGCCTCAGGATTCACTCAGACCTTCTCTACTTCTCAGTGATGGGCAAATACAAGCTTGTTTATATAAGGTAGCCTGAGCGTTCGCCTACTCCTGGCAATCTTTACACATCTGCGAAAATGGACCTTAGTGTAGGGTGCAATAAGGTCCCTATTCCCAGTACATATCGGTTGAAAATAGAAAGTGATATGAAAGGCTGATATAACAAGCTAGGTGATAAACCAATGCATCTGGCTTCTTATTTTTAATCAGTGTTACCCAAAGCATCTATCTAGATTGCACAGCCTGCTTTGCCAAGACACCAAAACCCAACTTGAGCTTTAGGCCTGAGGCAGTAAATGTGGCTGGAGGGCATATGAATTCCCCTCAGGGTCAATAAAGGGCACCGGGAAGATCTTCTAGTATTTCATATATAATTATGGGCAGCCAAGCAGAAAGGACCATCCGAGGGGGATGAGTTCCAATTTTAGCCACTAGGGGGCCCTACCATTGCCTTACATGTAATGAAAAGGCAAAAAATGGCTCAGGGGTAGTTTTTTCTGTAGAATACAAAAGGGTTATAAAAAACATTCCATTTTTGGTAAAAAGCTTCCATATTTGGAATGGAAAAAACGTTTTAAGGCCTAAATGGGTGTCTTTGTTGATTTGGGTTGCCATGGAAACATGACCATCATTCCAAAATAGAAGAAAAAATTTTGCGTTTTGATAGAATGATTCATGAGGATTGCTTTAGCCAAAACAGAATTAAATTACCATTCCTAGATCGAATTTTATGACCTGAGGAATAAAAATGTGTGATGAATTTCTTATTTTCATAATTATGCAAATTAGATAAAATTATCTTGGAAACTATGAGACTGAGAGCTTATTGGGATTTCGGATAGGGCAATACCCACACATATTCATGAAGCCATTTCTCAAAGAGTAGAATTGATATCTCCTAGTGTAGTATATCATTGGCCAGCTTATGACATCAATTTTAAAGTCGGCTTTTTCCTTGGAGTACCCTTTTCCCTTGCCTGTACACAGTATTATGGTGGTTCAGATGCTTAGATACCATAACCTCAGGAGCGTTTCTGAAAGGGGATTTAGTGATCAATTCTGCTTTAGAGTTTCTTTATAATTTAATGGTTGTAGCAGGCTAGTGACAGATTATTGTTGCACATGAGCAACAGTACACCCAAATGGTCTCTTGCCTCATTTATATAACAAATGCTAATTAGTCGGTGTACATTTTCCTAAAAAAGAGCTGGTGATTAAAGTTCACATTGTGTATCACAAGACAGGCAGAAAATGTGTTAAGTTGCTCTGGACCCTCTTTTACAACTATCTGTGCTATCGGACCTCACATTCAAATATCTTATCAGTTCTGCTATAAAATAGGATTAGAAACAGTTGTTGGGCACTAATGACATTGGACTGATGGGAGAACCACAATTGATAGATATTTTGGTAAAAAACCATAAAATAATACTCTATTAAATAGGTTATTGCCCAACTGGAATTTCTGGGAGCTAATGACCAGAAATTGACGGGTAAAAATGTTGCTTGAAACTTTATAATGAGGATTGAATACTGAATTGCAAAACTTTTCAGGACAAAACAAGACCCAGCACATCAACCTTCTCCTTTCATATATTTCCCCTTGACATAAACATGAGACAAATAATGACATTATCTAAGCTGCCTTATCAGTTTGATAATGATTCTGTATACTCAATGATGATGATGCAAGTAATTCTGTCCAACCATTCATATCCCAAGGGAATGCAAGAGCATCTTATGAAGCACTCAGGTCTGGGTTATACATCTTTTGAGCTCAGAGACACATACAATGAGCTGGTTTGTACAGGATAAGAGCCACAAAAGAATAATTCACGAGCCTCTGCTTCAGGGTTATCGAGCTATATTCATACATAATGATGTGATTGATCAATAACGTGGTACAGTGTACATTGGTAGTTTATGTAATGCTATAAGAAATGCAGTTTGGTTTGCAATTATTTCCCAATAACTGAGATGATATAAAACATACTTTACAGATGAAACACATACAAGAAATTTGATGCAATAGAAGTGAACGATGATAACAAATTGATGAAGTTAAAACCTAACTAACCCAAAGAGAAAACTACAGTAAACCACGCAGTAAAACAAACTTTTAAGTTTCTTGAACTGTTGAAGATCATCCTTCCCCGTACTTTGAAGCCATTAACATCAACCCTCAGATGTTTAAGTTTCCAGGTACCAGACCTTTAGAGACCCATTTGCCCTTTTTTGTGGTATAGTCCCATATCCCAGGGCCTTTGCTCTGAGCTGCTCTTACATTAGGTTGGTCGGCTAGCTGTTCTTTTGAGCTGCACACAGTCTATGTAGGTTGTCAATAGGGAGCTGCCAGGATAACCATTCTGTTGAGAAACTTAAACCTTTTACTACACTGGCCGAGGCGGAGCAGAACCATTAATTACAGGAGATTATAGGTCACAAAGTGGTAGGCTAAGGAAAGAGTCTAAGAAATATCTCAGTTTTAGTTGGTGCCAATTACATAAATCTGATGGAAGTAAAATAGTGCATCTCATTTTCACCTGCTCCATGAATAGTATTTTCTGACAAGGCAGGATGTCAGGTGAGTTTTATCAGGTTTGCTCATCTCATAAGGTGATTCTTTTCTAAGTAGCCCTTAACTTTCCTGACATTGTTGCCTAACAATCATGGGAGACTCTTCTGAACTCCATTAATTATCACTAAGGAGATACCTCTGACACAGACAGAATGTTGTAATGAGAACATCATCCACTAATAGGAACTAGCGATGCTAACTTTCAGAAGTACATAAAGTAAAGCCACATATTTCATACTCTCTGCTCTAATGCAGCAGAAATTCTACCAATGTGCTTCTTTTGAATGACAGCTTTGATAACACAGGGGAGTGACTGAGTGGGAGAGATACCTATTCAGGTATGATTGCAGAATCAATTGTTTGAAATCGTTGCACTGTGGCATTTGAGGCACTCAGCTTTCAAGAAAAAAACTTTAAACATGTGCCCCTTATTGAAAGATTGACACAGTTCAACAGCAACTCTCTACATGCCTGATAGAGTATAATAGGAGATAATCTGAGATAGAAGTTGGTACACTGATTTTCATTTTGTCATAGAAACATAATTATGCATATACCATCCTTTTCAAATATGTGTGATGATGACAAGAACTAATACAGATCCATGTTATGTGCCGCAGAACCTAGCTTCCATCCTACACCTACAAGTGGAATAGGACAGTTTGACAAGCTTCACAGATACCATCTGTTAGCTGCCTAATGCTGACAGGTGGAGCCTGGTCCTAATCATCAAGATTGAGCTTTCTGCTTGACACAATCACCAACAAGCTGAACCTATTTCTTAGAAAAATCCCTCTGAATACAATGTCTGTAAATTAAGACTCCTGTATTCATATAATTATCAAAAGCCTATTATGATGCAGGATGAACCATCATAAATACCCAGAGCGATTCTGAAATTTGGACACCTCGATCAGAGCGGACACTTGATATAAGGATGATTCATTTTGGATATATATATAATTAATGTGGTGTGCCTAATATGTTGGTTGCAAGATTGGCATTGAAGCAGCCTAAAAAATATTTGCACTTAAAAAATGCTGTAAGCATGCACACAAAAAAGAGGAAATTACTTCAAATATTCCATACTGCACCCTTTGTTTTTATCAGAAGTTTTGCATGTCTTCACTCATTTGGATTTTTCTTAACTTTTTAAAGCTTTATTGCCATCACCATAATTAAGTTGCAAATGGTTATTGTGGCCAATAGCTGATTTGTATTGCATGATGATGAGGAAGAAAGGGTCTAAGAAAAGCAAAGGGACTCTGTTTGTGTTCATTTCCTTCATTGAGTGTTTTGTTAAAATATAAATAAAATGCTTTCAGAGGAATAAACCCATTCTAGAAATGCTTATGAATGAGTTTTGGAAAACATCACATTTATTTTATGATCTTGAAGAAAAGATAAAGGGAAAGCTATTCCAATATTTACTAATCAATACTAGGTCATGGATTAAAGATTTACAAATATGCTTTTAAAATCCTTGCTTTGATCTTTAAGGAGGAGGAAGAAATTCATTCTCTCTTCTTTTCCTTCAAAACTTGATAAATTTCATGGCAATTTTTTCACATACCCTTAATGAGATCTATCATGAATATATATGATAAATATAAAAATGTAAACATTAGCAATGAGCTCAGATGATTACATTTATTTGGTACCCCCTCCCCACCTTGCCTTGAGATAAAATAGACAGAAATCACACATTGTACATCTTTTCAATGTAGCTCTCAGAACTGAGGATTTTAAGTCTCTGTTGCACGAACAGTTAAGAGGAGAAGACAAGTGTTAATCGTGTTAGAAATGCTTTCTGCGCTAATGCAATAACACCCTAGGGATTGTAATCTTTCTACTGAATGGCAGTTAGAAAAATAGATGGGAGCAACAGCAACATTGTTCACTATTTAATTATAATGGCTGTAGTAATGATTATTGTTCACAAAGTGTCTTTGCAATATTCTTTCAAAATCAGCATTCAATAGAAAAGCATGAATTACCTAGACAAGCTTGAAAGGTATAATCCGGGAGAGTTTTATTTGGTGCAACATGTCGTCCTGTCTGAACCACCGATAAACAGTTTGTATTAATCCTGCACTATTACCAAGCCCTTTTCAGACAGACAAAACTAATATTGCAAGAACTGTTGTGACAGAGAACAATCTCATATGCACATAACAAATGTGTGTTTGAGATCAGTGGATGTATCATCCATTAATAATGTTGTTGCCTATTTGTGTGTGCACAACACTACATGTGATTAGGCTGTTGGAAACTGATATCCAGGGGTAAGGAGTGCAAGGATTGTTGATCGTGTTGTGTCAGGATCTTTAAATTGTGCTGAAATAGTTTTAAGTATTTCTATGGAAATTGGTTCTCTGGCATGGAATGATATTCTGCTTAACCAGCATTAACTGATGCTTGCAAATAATTTGGCTCTTAATGTACTGTATACCACATAATTCCTGATTATCAAATAACAAAGGTGACATTTTAGTATCATTGCAATACTGACTGGAGTTTTCAGTTTTAAATTTTCATTCCCAATATATCAAGGACGAATATTTCTGAAGGGGCCATTGTATTCAACCATAACAGTAGGAATCCCTCTTCAGACAATAATTCTCTGCAGGATAAAACCATGACTTATGGACACAAGTTACACAACTATTGCCACGCCTTGTAACACATAAAATATAATTCCTCAAGTTTAACACAGGCATCTGAGCATAAATATAACATGAGATCAAATGGCATGTGATTGCAGAATTGCATGCCATAGAATCTTGTGTCGTGAAACCTTTCAGGAACTGGTTTCATGGGCATACACATGCTATTCTATTATGCATCTCATTAACACCTTTACCAGGCACAAGTGCCAAAAGTCACGGAAGCACAAAAGGAATGGTGTCAATTACCCTACCAGAATGTAGAAAACAGGGGCCTAACAAAAGGGTTGAGCACTGGCTATGGACTTGTCCCTTGGGCATCAGTTGACCAATGCAGCATAATGATATTAGGGGTACTTTCCATGATAAAGCTATGTTTATTACATTCCCATAATGTAGTCGGTTATCACTACACAAGAATCCTTTAGCAGGAGATTTACAAGAAGTTTGATAGGTTTCAGGATTGTAATGTCATAGTTGTGCTCTAGTCAGCTGTTGTTGATGACGCTGATGTTTGTCATCAACAATAGTTCATCCTTTCTTGCTGCATTTGTCAAAAGCAGCATAATGTGTCTAGGGGCTGGGGAATAGCTCAGGTGGTAGAGGGTTGGACTCAGATGTGGCAGGTCGCCTGATCGAGTCTCACTGGCACCCTGCTCTGTCACGTTACAAACTCCACCTGCTGTGGTTTACATATACAGCATACCAAAAGCCTGTCCATCTAACACTATGTCTGTGGAGTGTCAGAACCATTGCCTGGGTAAAGGTGTAGGGGCGTGCTTTCTACCTTCACTCACCTCATAGATTCAATCACCATCACCTCTGCCGTTGGCACAGCCTACAATGGCATTGTGTGCCTGTCCCTCCAGTAGGGGCTTTAAAATGTAACAACATTGTGTCTAGCTCCCTTTCCCCAGATGAGTAAGGAATTAGTAGAACATTAGTTCTAGCTCCCTTTCCCCAGATGAGTAAGGAATTAGTAGAATCAAAATTAGAGTTGGGTTAATTCATACTATCAAATCCATTGCCAATGTCACATATAAATTCAGAAACTGGCACTGCATTGGTGCATCATTAAAGCAATATACTGTCCTTAAAGGGTTGAGCACTAGAGTCTACCCTCACATACCAGCTTCTAACATTCAGGTTCTGCAACAGAACTTTTAAACCAAGGCCCAGGTACAAGGAATCTTGAGACGCTTTGCCAAGAATTGTCCACTCAACTTAAGGTCGCAGCGCTTCATGTCCATTACACAAAGACCATCTTAACTCTCCTCCTTTCAAACTCTTTTTCCAGAAGTCCTTGAAATGGTCTAAACCAGCCTGATAAGACTCTTAGCTACTCATGAAGGTAGTTTGGCTGGCCCTCTTTTTCATCTATCCCCTTACACTAGCTTAATCAATTAGCCTTGCTGAACTTTTCACAGAAATAACAGATCCTTGGGAAAGAAATGGTTTTATCCATGCGCTTTTTTATAAATTGGGGAGAGGGGGGAGATTGGGTGATGTAAATTGAGAAGTGTGGGCGGTTACATTGAATAATGTGTACATAGTAGAAATACAAACTGATCAGATAAGCAAATACACTTCTTACAGGCACTAATCACTCACTAGAAATCCAGATAAAAACACACTGCTAATTCTGTTTCTAAGTGTCTACATTCTCTTTGCAGTAACATAATAGTATGGTCTGGCTTACTGATAGAGTTCTTCTGTCAATATCATACTGCTCTATCAGAGCAGGCTGGTACTAGGTACAAAAGAATATGCACTCCTTATAGAACATTGTGCATCTGCCCAATTGTTATTATGAGATGTTTCATGCTGTGCATCGAAATGCAAAGAGGCAGCATATATTAAAGTCTACAATAGGTGGCCCTTTTATTCCACTGTGTCATTAAACATATTCAGGATAGTAGTAAAAACCTGGCAAGTGCAACTTTTCCTTTTAGGGTTAAATGTAAACTGGAGAGTATAATTTATGCAAAACACTGATGTGGTTTTGTGGGTTTCTTAGATTATAGCAGGAATCATTAAGTGGGGACTGTGTCCCTGCTTTTTAACACCTAGTTCAAAGTGGTAATTGAACCTGTACTTAAGGCTATTTACCTATCGTTACCACTATCCACCTACCACTAGGTGAGGTTGATCACTGGAACGGTAGTAGTAGTAGTCCCTTGGATGATCACATGCCACTTACGAGGCGTGGACCACACCCTGCTACGAAGGCAATGACATGGCCAATTTCACAGTATGCAAGCCTGTTGTTAAGTGCCATAATAATTTTCAATCAATCATTTATCAGAGTGTTGCATCATTTTCAAAGTCCTAGTTCCTGGTAATTCTGTCCATGGTTTGATTCAACAAAGAGAGAAAAAGAATGACATAAAGAGAAGAACAGAGACAGAGAGCGATTGGTACATGACATACCATATTCGGCGTAATATTCGCCCCCCTCCTAATAAGCGTCCCCCTTATTGTGGCATTTTTAGACAGAACAAATGCTTAAATTTCTAGATTTCGGAGATAATTAAACTTAAAATGTAATAATAATTCTATAAGTGCCCACGGCACTTATTACGCCAAATAGGTATATATACACACACACACACACACATATATATATATATATATATATATATATATATATATATATATATATATATATATATATATATATATATATATATATATATATAATGATAAGCACATCATATATATATTTCTCATATCATGGTTAACTCAAGATAAACCTCCAGAGCAGCTCAATTATGTTTTCTAATCATGGTTTTAATCTTGAAGATCTCACCTCATGATAATATATTATGACGCTGATATACAATAAATATATTTCAGTGAATAACACCAAAGATTTCTTTTAATCCAGCCTTCAACAAAAAGGATATTATATCCCTTCTAATGTTATTACCATTTTATATGAGTCAGGAAGAACTAAAGCCATAGCCTAGAGCTATAGTTCATTGTTTATTTTCCTGTGTAATATCATGGTAAATTATAACACTTTTCAATGAGGGGATTCTGTTTTGACCGTGCACCAATATGTTGCCTATAGCTATTCTAGCCTAGACCGAGGGACCTTTCAGGATTCTGAAACGTAGCAATGAATGCCACAGGCATACTGTTCTATGCAATGACTAACACTGACGTGCCAATCGAGAGCAATCAACCACTACTGTAGTGACTACATGGAAAAAAGGATAGACGAAAGAAGAAACAGCTAAGCTTTACCACTGGATCCAGCTGCAACTATTGGGAGCCATTGGACATAAAAGTGTAACTTATAGGTATCGGGTTGACAAAGATCTTGTTGGTGATAACATGCATGACCTACATATAAGGTATTTTATATAATCATTCTTTTCAAAATGTGTCGCTCTTCCCTCATGCGGCCTTCTCTACAGGTGGTGTATTCCAGCAGGGTGTGCTGGCCTTCCACCATAATGCTAATGTATAACTGCTAAATAAATAGCAATTAATTGCCGAATACGTATACAGGATTCGTTTAAGTTCCGTATTTCCCCAACAGATTGACCTCGAAAGGCGCCGGCTCTGAGCAGTTCAGTAGTCTGCCCACCAGGAGCTGCTCCCCAAGTGAGACTGCTGTGCGAGCAACCCCTGAGCGTAGCAGACGAGTCAGCTCAGTGTGACTGCTAGGGCAGGCTAGGTGGTGTGCAACTGCTAAGTGGATACATCCTGCTTAATGTAGGCACAAAATGGCAGTGCACTTAGCACTCAGAATACTGCTGTATATATCATCTGAAAAAATACAATTTTCATTGAATTTCCAAGCAGATTCATTGATACATTCAGAATCTGTACATATATGACATATCTAGTATCAGGTCGCATTAGTTTCTAGACGCTAGATGGTGGATATAGTTAGCAGTACTTTGATACATTAATTTGTTGGACGCTTAGTATGGAGCTTTTAGTACAGTCACTGCTGTTAGCAGGGTCAATACACTTAGCAGTAGCACAGGCGGTTCAAGCCTGGTTCACTGCAGACTCGCTCAACCAGTACCTTTTTCCACCACAAGGGCTCCAAAATCGGACTGGTGGGACTGCTATATTTAGATTGTTACTTCCTCTCAGACTGTGCACAGGAACTGGTACAGGAACTGGTACAGGATTTGATTGATCAACTCCCGAGGAAAAGTTAATGAAACAGGTTTTTTATATGTGTTTGCCCAGAATCTACTATTATAGAGTCGGAGCTTGAGACTGGGTCCACTCTAGCTGGTCATCACCTCATTATGAGCTGCTCGATGTGTGTGGTGTAGGCAGTGTGTGGGCAGTCGGCAGCAATCAGCTGCTCACTCACCTGGTGACCCTTATGCAATGTAAGTTACTGTATATATATGCCAGAATATATCCTCTGGAGGCTGTTTTTCCCCATTGGTTTTGGGGTCCGTATGTGTCATAGGGGTGTCCCGGCATCCCATACGGGCAAAAAGTGTTTTTCCTCATCGGATACGTACATTTTTTACCAAAAAGCAGAATCCCGTATCCTATACGGAATCCCGTATATGCATACGGGAAAAAAGCGTTTTTCCTCATCGGATACGGGATTATTTTTCCACATCCTGTCCGTATAAGTCTCCTCAATTCCTGAGCCATCAGAGCAGCATTAATTCAAAAAAAGTGGCCCGTATGCTGCATGCTGGTACTTCAAGTCCCGCATAGGTAATACAGTACCCGCATGCGGTGTAGGTATGTTGCATGACCTTCACCTTGGCCCACTCTCTGCTTTCCCACCAAAAATTCAACACGGTGTGGGGGTGGACGCAGAAGGAGAAGAGGGAATACTTTCAGAGAGTGGACCCCTTCAGCAGGTATTCCGAAAAGAAGTTCATAGCCCGGTACAGGCTTAGTAAAGATGTCTGCCGGATTCTGGTGAAGAGCTACGTCGCCACCCGCTCAAAGAAGATTCTGCGTGGTAAACATGCAGTCCCACACAGCCTTAGGGTATGTATACATGTTGTACTCCTGTACCACTGCTACCACTGTTATTCTGTATATACTGTATTTTATACCCCACACCTCCCATATCTCAATCATATTGAGTACAGAAACAAAGAGTTGTATAGAGTACCATGTTCATCTTCTTTTCTATACATTTATATCAACCTACACTGTTTAACCTGCCTACCTTAATTTTATTCTACCCTAATTAGCCTATACCTTTATTTCAGTTCCTGACAGCTTTGCGTTATTTCGCAACGGGTGCAACGTACCTCACCATAGGTGATTGCCATGGGGTGTCCAAGTCGGTTGTGTGTAAATCGGTGCAACAGGTCAGCGATTTTTTCCACAACAACATACAGGACTACATCCAATGGCCGGACAGTAAAACGGAAAAGACGATCAAGGCGTTACCCTTCTACCTGAAAACCAAAAAGCCAAGGTGCTTTGGTTTGGTTGATGGCACCCACGTCCCCATCGGTTGCCCTAAAGGACTGGTGAAGGACGAAAACAAGTACTTCTGTTACAAGGGGTACTACTCCATCAACGCAATGGTAAATTTAAATTCAATATAGTCCTAACACACATATTCTATCTTGTTTTTCCCTCTTCATAAGAAATAAAATAATTGACTTCTTATTATATTATCTGACATTATAGGACATATAACTTGTCATCTTTTATGGTAAAGTATTCAAAGCAACAGCACATAACGTCTTAACAAATATTTTATTTTTTATATCTTTTCTCTCTACAGATCGTAGGCGACTATGACGGGATGATCATGCATGTCAACGCAGCCAATCCGGGAACATTTAACGACATCTATGTAATGAACGGCAGTCAGCTTAAATACCTCGGGGACCGTGGTGACTTCAAAGGTTTCTACCTGCTTGGAGATTCTGGGTAGGTATATTTTTCAACAGGCAGTATTTCAATCAATACATTCTGTTCCCCACATGTCTGTCCTTACAATATAAAGTTTCAATTTTTCCACATAACATATGTCACATCGCGTTTTCCACAAAATAAACCAATGTACTTTTTCCCCTTTGCTAAGCAGGAAAAGCAGCTAAAAAAACTATATGACATACCTGAAAGTGATGGTCTACTTTATGCTACCTTTATATTTTCAGATATGTTCTGACTGACTACATTCTGACCCCGGTCAGGGTGGAGAGTACTCAGGCGGAGGCCAACTACAACAAGTGGCACCGTAAGACGAGGTCCTTGATTGAACGGATCATAGGAGAGGTGAAGCAGAGATTAAGGTAACTTCAAGCTCTTTGCACAATACCTTAAATGCAGTAACACAACAATGTAAACAGTAACATGCACAAATTCGTCACAGCACCAACTTTGTATGAAGTATGTTAACACAACATTTCACTTCTATACATGAGACATATGACAGTATAAATTTCCCCATATTGGTGTAGGAATGAACATATTTGGATATAGCTTTACAAAAAATATCACCTAATTTCAGATGCATGGACAGTAGCGGAGGGTATCTCATGCACGATCCTGTGCGGGCAGCCCGGATCATAGAAACCTGCTGCTGCCTCCATAACTGTGCTAAGCTCGGTAAAGTCAAGCTGTTGAAGGACAATCCCCGGGCTAAGGACCGTTACAAGAAGAAACAGGCTGCTGCTGTCCAACCCGCAAACCTGGGACGCAAACCTATTGGCTTGTTCACACACATGAGGAAGAGCTTCATTCAGACCCATTTCCAGAACGACCACCTGGAGAAGAAGGATAAATAATCCCTCCATATGAACTATGATCTACACCCATATTCTGATATGTCTGTTATATGTACATAAATATAATAAAATAACATAATACCGGTATTTTTTGGGGGGCATGTAGTATTATACCATACAATAGATAGCCGCCACCCTTGCTACACATTGTATCAGTTTTTAGCACCAACATGGATGCAGTGACTTATCCTTATAAGAACGCTAATGTAATACTAATGTATAAAGTAAAATATAAGTATACATTTCCATGCAATGTCTGATAAGTGTACATAGAAATACATTAAAATCTAGAAACATGCCAGGGATAAACAACACCTGCACACATATGGAATGATATATTCAAAAACAGTACCCTGATTCAAGTTTTCACGGTTTAAAGTTGAACTGTATAATACAACCGGAGATGTAATAAAACATGAACACTTTTACATTCATATATCTGTACCACATGGCCATATACATGTTTAAGTCTTGGGTTTACTTTTGAGCCGGAGAGATCATTTCAGCTTGGGTTTGTTAGGACTACCGGGATCATCCCCCTGCTCGCTACCGTTAGACTGCACCTCCTGCAGGTCCACTCGGTCTTGTAGTATCACACACTCCTCTCCCCCGAGCACAGAGAAATTAGGCAGGCCATCTGTTGCTGGCGGGTGCTGAAGAATAGCTGAATAAAATGAGAAACATAGCATGTTCCATCAACTATTTAAATGTTATATTTTCGACCGTGACATATATTTATGCATTACAATATGAAGTAGCAATAAATTATCTTGTTTCACAGCATTTCTCATACAGATGGAATGTGTTACATTTTTCTGTTCTTTAGCACTGTTTAATTTTATATGTAATGGGACAACATATATTTTAAATTACCTGCTCCATTGAGGACATATTTGAGCTGCCCATCCACCTGCAGCTGCGACTCCTTCTGCTCTTCCCCCGGTTTTTCTTCCTCCTCCCCCGCTTTGTCCACTTCAGCTTTATCCTGCGCCATTCCGGATGCACCAGCCACCAGGACATCCTGAACTCCTGCAAGCACAGAAATAGCGGTATTTCTATTTTAAAAAATGTGGCGGAAGCGCGGTGGGACAGGACATTTGTTACATGGTATCTATATGATTTGAAAAATATAAGGCACATAATTGTTTTTCTTGTACATTGATTTTATTTTACCATATAAAAGAACAAATTAGCTGAACACAATTCATATCCCGTATGTTATTCAGAAATATAAAAATTGAGTTACCTGGGTTGGAGGCCAGAAGGGGAATTATGTTCCGCTCGATTATACGTTGTTGAGACAAAGACAAGGTCTCCATGTTTGTGACCAATGTGGATATGACGCTGTCTGCTTTCTGCATCACTGCTTGCAGTTTCTGATGATTACGTCCTAAAACGCTAACTAACTTAGTCATGCCCGTCAAATTCTCGGCAACTTTGACTATCCCTGTAGACAATGTAGTCTGGGCTTCTGCTACTGATCGCGTGTTGGTAGTCAGCATGTTACTGAACGAGTCCATATTTTTCATTACAGCCAAGTTCTTTTTCAGTATGTGGTCTACAACTTTTTCATCCACCAATGCGATCCCAGACATAGATTCCTCATGTTTTTCTGTGCAAGTTTTAATGCATTGTTCCAGTTTGAGTTCATATGATTCATAGCGGTCTCCCATACGTTTTGTGGCTGTAGCGATGGCCATTTCCACCTCGGCCTGCTTCTCCAGTGCCTTTTTGCTGGAGTTAGCCATCACATGCATGTTTTCCTGTAGTGTAGTGCCCATGTGGTTAGCAAATTCTGTTATTTTGGATGTCAGGGTATCGAACGCTGAGAAGTCAGGAACAGGTTCCCTTCTTCTTTTCTTATCAAAACCCCAGAACACAAACTCGAAACTACACTCTATTGTAAACCAACAGACAGTCACAACTACCTCTTGTACTCCTCAGAGCACCCAAGACATGTAGTCAGGGCCATCCCATACTCCCAGTTCGTCCGAGTCAAACGCATCTGCACACAGGATTCAGAATTCCTCTGAAATTCATTAATGCTCTGCACACACTTCCTGCGCAGGAAATACCCACGCCAGCTGCTGATTGACTCCCTAGCAAGGGCGAAACTCCAACCTCGATCTGAACTAATCAAACCAAAAACAAAACTTCCAAACACAGGTAGACCAAAAGCATTTTATTGCATCACTACCCACAACCCTAACAACCCCCCAATAAAACAAATCCTTACAGAGAATTGGGACCAAATGAAAAAGACCAAAACCACCCGAGTATTCCACGAGCACAAGTTAGTTTTCGGCAACAGGCGTAATAAAAGCCTCGGTGATGAACTAGTGAGAGCATCCACTAGCCAAAAAACTACAACAACCAAGGTCCCACACGTAAGAAAATACCCGTGCAATACTCCCCTGAACTGCAAATACTGCCCGACCCTAAACAAAAGAGGCTTTATAAAGTCCACCACTACTGGCAGAAAGTTCAGGACACTGACCTCTGTCAATTGTCAAAGTGCCAACGTCATATACGCGATTACCTGCAAATCATGTGGCATACAATACGTTGGCCAGACTCTGGAACGCATCATGGACAGATTCCAGGGTGTGACACAGTGGGGACATAGAAAACAACCGGGATAAACCGGTAGGTAGACACTTCAATCTATGCCCCCCTCCCCCACTTAAACCACTAAAATGGAAAGGCCTTGAGATCACCATCCTTAGCTTCATCAAGAGCCCTCCGAGATCCCCTGAAGGGATCTTGGAACTTAATGTGGAGGAGAGACGGTGGATGCACCGTTTGTGTAGCATCACACCTAATGGGTTAAATCTACTAGACTAACTAGACCTAGGCATATCAGCTCTCAATTATCCGTTCCCTAAACAGATCAAAGCAAAGAGAGCCCAACAAGCCTAGGTACAGAAGTTACACGACCCTCAGCTCGTGCTGACATTGTCCAACCGAAACACCCTATGCTTTATTAATGACACCAGGATAGTCAACTAACGCGACTATTTCCACCCACAACCCTAATTGTTGACCGGGATCTTAGGTTAGGAAACTAAACCACACCAACCTAGTGTCATTAGTATTTGTACACATGAATTAGTCACACTTAATTAAATTAATCTGAACTTTTTATCTTGTGTCCTTCTATCTAACATAGACTATTCTATATCCATGATCACTCTTCATCATGAAAAAATCCAACACAAGATACTAGAAACATAACTGGACTTTAATGGCCCTAGCACCCATCCAAGCCCCACCAATGTTCACAAGTTCAACTACACATTCAATCCATGGATTCCTGATAAGGACCTAATCAACCTCAGGATTTCCCATATAAATCACACCTGATGAGACATTCAAGTCGAAACCACTTTAAATGTACCACCCTGATAGTCCATTTGACTCAGTTAATCAATCCCATCTCTCAAGATGGGGCCCTCCACTTCCCCTATTTATTTCTAAGTCCTAAACATCTGCTCCAAGATAGTTTCCATATAAGGCATTCAAACCCACAATCTGTTTGGAGAGTGAGTTGCAATAAACAAAGGAAGTGAGGTCACAGACTAAATCCCTGAGCCCTGATTGGTCAGAGCTTTTCAGTAACCATGGTACACATAAGCATAGTGAGCCTTGTCAACAAGGCATTCAGTGGTTGTGAAAGATAGGAACCAGTAGTCCTAATCCGTTTTTCCCTTCTTCTTTTCTTGAAAACAGGGGATTGGAATATGTCCTCATTCGGGGGTGAAAGCGGGGGAAAGTGTAATTTCTGTCTTCTCACGGGGGGTGGGGTTTAGGAAGGGGGGAGCATTCCCGTATAGGGGATATTTTGGTGGGTGTGCTAGTGGTGAATATATGAGTTTATTCCTCTTCCTCTGTTTGGTGTGGTATTTTCTTCACAGGGGTGTGAGGTTTACTTTGTTCTGCTTTGCTTTCCTTCAGCTTTTCCTCCACCTGCTGCTCAGTATACCTTGTCGGTCCAGGTGGCTGAATACGGGTCGCAGCTTCCTTTACTTCAGTTCTTTTCTGCAGGAGCATTTCCTGTACCTCCTCCTCTGTGTAACTTTTAACTGTTGGTTTCTTTACGGGGGTGGGAGGTTTATCTTGTTCTTTTTTTGGGCTTTTCAGTAATTCCTGTACCTCCTGTTCCGTATAAGTGCTAGAACGGGGTTCATTTGATGAGGGTTCAGGTTTTTTCTCTTCCGGTTTGTTATCCTTAAGGAATTCATGCACCTGCTGTTCTGTGTACATGGTCGGCCTGGGTGGCGGCATGTGGGAGGTATCCTTTTTGGGCTGACTTCTCTGCTGTAGCAGTAGTTCTTCTACCTCCTCTGCTGAGTACATGGTACGGCCCGTCTTGACTACAGGGGTGGGAGGAGGGGTTTCTTGTTCTATGCTGTCTTTCAGGAAATCCTGTACTTCTTCCTCTGTGTATAGAGAAGTGGTGGCAGGAGCAGCTTTCTTCCTCTTTTGTATCAACTCTTGTACCTCATGTTCGCTGTACAACTTGTCTTTTTTGCTGGAGTTGGTTGAACTCTGAGTACTGGGTAGAACAAGGGGTTTATGTTTAGTTGAAAACAATGACACCTTTTTGAGTGGAGCGTTGGGTACTTTTATCTTGTCCACGGCCAACATGGCAGCAGATACGGCAGCGGCAGTGGGGCGTTGTGCTGGATGTACCACGTTGCGAGCAGCTTTCAGTTTCTGATGTTGTGAGGAGACACGCCTCAGAAGTTGAGCCCTAGTAAAACCTTCAAAAGGGACCGGGGCGCTGGACTCCTCGTCTGAGTCACTGGGTGGTGCATCCTGCACCTGCACCTCTTCTTCCTCTTCTTCCTCCCGAACTATCTCACCCTCCTCCGTTTCTAAGTAAGTGCCATCTTGCTCGTAGTCCCGCATGTCCTCCGGCCTTTCCTCTGTCACCGGTACTACAAAAAAAACACAAAAAAAAAACACTGTTTACCATACACATGTGAAATGTATACACTGCCCACACATATGTGGGGGAAATGTGGCCTACTTCATATATATATGGGACATCCCAAAGAAAGTGGATATTTTAGGAGAAACCTTTATCTGTGCAACATGTTATACTGTCCCTATGTAAAAAAAATTTTTGCAACAAAATGGACGCTGCTTACCTCCATCTATGCTGATCAGCAGCTCTCTTTCCTGTACAGCCGCCATGCTGGCACTGGGCATGGCGATGTTGGCGTAATCCTCCTTTTCCGGCCGGTCTGGGTCGTAGCAAGACCATTTCCTATCAGGCCGGCCCCCACCCTTCACATCGGGTGGCTGCATTCCGTCTATACCTGTTGTATGGAAGCAGGTATTACACAGGTGTGGAAATAATTTTTTAAAAAAGAAGCAAGATATCAGTACTGTTCCACATGTGGGGTATGATATTGTATACTATTTTTTATCTCCTGTTTCAGTATGGCTCATAGTACGTTCACAAATGATTACTTTTTTTATGTTCCTTTATCAGTATGTCAGAGGAAGGACAGGGATAATTTTACTTACCGAGCACTACGTCGACTCCGGAGTAGTCACACGCCGCCTGCTCCAGGTCATCAAGAAAATCTTTCGCATCCCTGCGACCGGAACCGGTGGGGTACTTTGCATCAATTTTCTGCCTCTGTTACAAAAAGGGAAAGCACATGAATTTAAAATATGGATCACAAAGTAAAATCGTGTTCTGTACTATATTACAGTGTGTACCAAATACTTTCTTTCTTCAGGAAACAGGAAGCAGAATATTATTTTTCCATCTTCTTGGTAAGTTATTGGGTAGAATTTATATTGCTTCATTTTTTGATATATGGTCTATACAATATATGAATCACGATGTTCATTTGGTGTTACAGCATAATAAAAACAAAATAAATTTCTGAAAAAAGCGGGGGAATATACTTACTTTCTGTTTTGCCTGCTGGCAGTAGTAGCCCAGTTTGTCCTCCACCTGCAGTACCGTCCTCGCCCTCAATCCCACCGAGGAGACATAATCTGGCAAAAAAATGTATATGCTATACTTCTTGACATACAGCAGGAGAGAGTTTTTTCATAACGTAACAACAGGGAGTAATAGAGTGTTGCATACTGTGTTATGTATGGCAGAGTGGCATGTTTTGTTTCATCTGTACATGTTAATTTGCAACAGAATACACTGTGTTTGGCAGAAACATTTATAGGATATAAATATAATTAAAAATAATTCTTACCTGTCAGCTCTTTCCAGGCTAGCTCTTTCATGGTTGCCCCACTGGTGGCGTCTTTAAACTTGCCCCGCAGCACCGGCTTCAGATGGTTGGCACCGAGAATTAGTGCCTCGATCTTGTCAGCCCCACAATGGGCGCCCTTTACTGTACAGGGATTTCGGGTGGAGTCCCTAGACATACTAAGGCTGAGTTCACTGGCATAACCCGGTAAGATCTGTCCCACATATTGTTTTTTCGTTAGTTTTGATTTGGCCCTGGCTGATGGCTTCTTAGCACTTTTTGCGGTGGAACTGGATGCATCAGGTGTATACGTAGGATCGCGCTTCCTGTCGTCCTTGGGTATCTGTTTCTGCTTTTTATGTGGGGGGGGGCACCGGTGTTGGTATGGTGCTCACTGGACGGGGCTTTTCCCTTTTGGCGCACTTCTGATCTCCTCATTTCGGCCAACATTTTTTCCATGTACCCAATCATCTGGGACCCCCCCATGCCTGGAAAACTGCTTGGGAACAACTGCTCCAACCCCTGGTGCCCTTCCTCCACCTCATCTTCCCATTCTTCGGATGCATCTGGTCGGGGTTTCTGAAAAATTGAATGTGATCCCATGATGAAATAAGGAAAAAAGGTAACGTCAGGGAGCTGGATATGGATATACTTCTTTTGCCCATACAACAATATTGAAATAAACAACACATAGCTTGTACACCTTCTGAACAAAATTTCATGATAGCATTTGCATTGAAATAAAGGAAACAGTACGTGAACACTGACACATCGGTCACCGCGGGAGCAGGGACCGGTGAAAAGAAGAGAAAATTGAATGAAAATAGCATCATACATGACAGAACGGATCGACATAGATTAGTATGTGTAACATTGTACCATAATGCATCATATGACATGCTGTCCTTACCTTTTTAGTGGCTTTTGGCATCGTTTTCCTATACTTGTTGTCGTTTGGTAAAGTTTGGTAGCAGTCGGCAGATTGCAAATGGCGGATTCCGGAAGTGACGTCAGACAGGGAATTCCCTAGGGGTATCCCCATTTTCCTCAGTCGCTTCCCGCTTTCAATGTCGCATAGTCCCGTATGGGTACGAATACGGGCAGACCAATACGGCATCCCGCATTGGTAACCCGTAAGCAGCGAAAAAAATTCCAATTCCGTGTACACATACGGTCGTCATACGGAGGGGGAAAAAAGTAAGTTTTTCGTCTTCCCAATGCGGGTCCCGTATACGGTCCGCATTTTGTGTCCGTATTCGTTCCTTATTGGACCAATGGGGAAAAACACCCTCCAGGTGACCGTTATGGAAGGTATTTTTTCTATATATATGCTAAAATGCTCACTGGCCACACAGACTATGAATGTACAGGGGGAAACACAGACGTTGGAAGTGGTTGGGGGGAATTATCCTGATATAGGGACGTCATGCATGTTGTTGGAAACGGAAAGAAATCATAGAAAAACTTCTAGTTTATTGTACATCAAAGCACTATTAGGGTCTTATCATTAATGATGTAAATATGCACAGTGTTAGGTATAAGGCCTGATGACATGCTCTAGAGAGTCTGGCCAATTGCCTGCGTTTACAAGTTTCTTCCATATGGTCTGACGAAGGTATCTGGTAGTTACATATATAATAGCCTCATAGCTCCAAGGGCAATTGAACCAGGATCTCTGGCCCCGATTTCCAGTATGCTAATTTACCATTATACAACCATGTGCCTGTCCTGTACTTATGTATACGTACCACATTATTGGATTGCGATTGATACGGGAGGGGTTTGATTACGCGAGGCTGTATCTCAATAAATTGATTCAAGTTGAAAGACTATGACTAGGTGCAATCTATGACCCGATTGAAAGAAAACGGGTTATTCAGGGCGGATGTAAATGGGGGGAGGGGTAAGCTAATGCATGTGTTCAGACTTTGTATTACAAACTTTATTCCAATTTCTATTTACACCTGCCCTAAATAAACCGCTTTCTTCCAAGTCAGTCATAGATTGCATCGAGATATACATTAGGCCTGGTTATAGATTGCACCCTGTCATAGACTTTCAACGTGCATTGATTAGGTAAGACACAGTGATGTGTTTCACCCACACAGACTATCCACCAGGGCAAGCGAATTACTAAGCCCGTACACCTATTTCATTATTCCGGCCAGTATTGCCACAACTCAAAACTCGTTCCTAATGAGCTAGAACACCTCCCCGCGAATGCTGGTGACATTCATGATTTGTATCTTTACTGCTCAATGGGCATTGAGTCTATGATTAAAATAAATTCTACAGTACCAGTGTACCACGAGATGAAACAAACCTCAAGAAGTCAAATGCCTTACACATTTCTAGATGCTTGGTTCAATTGCATATGAAATGATTTCAGAGGAATCCATTTCAAAAAGAAAGTTGCTTGTGAAATCCTCCTCTAGCAATTTATTGATGCTAAATGGAAGACCAAACTGATTTCCACGTGCGTGGTTAGATGATACTTTGACATTTACAGCTTTCTTCACATCACTGAAAATATTGCGGAATTACAAGTCTGCCAGCAGATTTGAAATCAGTTGTGGAACTTCATTAGTGTGAAATGGATCCAAACACTATGAGATTGACGTTTAATCACCACTTCTTGAAAAACAAGATTGATCTGTGTTTATTATACACATAGGTCTATGTCACGTGTATGTCCATTTATGCGTTTAGGAATTGGAACTTCTGAAAGCAGATGATCAAAATCTGACTTAGGGTATTGAATATTTTGGAGCAAAGTTAGTTGTGTGATTCCAAATAATAATAAAAAAATCCAGCATATCAGCGTTTCTCTTTTATATGTTTCGCTTGACACAGATATGAGGTAAATACTGTCATTGTCAGTCTGATCATAATTCTGTAGGCTGAATACTGAAGTGGTGAGTCATTCTGTCCAACCATTCTTGCCTCGATAAAAGGAGTAATACATGTATGAACAGCTTAGGAAGCACTCAGGGCCAGGCCAATACATCCTTTCAGGTCAGAGACACCTACATTAGGTTGGTCTGTACAGAGACACAAAAGAATAATTCATGAGCCTTGCCATTGTGTATTGGCAGTACATATTGTACTGTAACGGGTTGACTATAAAGTCTAACTGTTATTGTTGTATATCTATTGTATGTTGTATGATGTAAGACAACACGGTTCTTTTGTGTTTAATAACTGTTTTATTCATCTAACTAGTGTCGTCGGTTCGTTACATACACCGACTCCTCTAGTTCGGTTATCTATACGGTAGTGTACCGGTACCACCTTCGGTTACCGTCGGTAGTTGTTACATAAGCATTTTACATAACTAAACCTAACAGGTGGCGCTGCTAGTACGGTCACGTGGCTATGCAGCGCTGTATATAAGACGGCTACTTCTCCATTGGAAGTCAGTCAGGTTTGGGACTGTCGTGACATGACCACCCTGTGCTCACGGGCTTAACTCTATGCTATAGGGTTGCCCCACTGTATTATATATCTGTTCTGATCTTGTATATCCGCTGGTTATACTTGTACTATAATACCCAAGAGTTACCTTTACAATAAAGTCGCCGTATATTAAAGTCTAATTTACCTTGTCTGGTTTTTGTACTCAAGTGTTACATACGTAGTAAGAGACCAACTACATTGGTGCCGTGACCACTTGATCGAACCGACCATTGATAGGGTATTAAATAGACTTACAGTATATGGATTACCTATACGATTTTGTCAGCTCGTTCAGCGGCAGGACTAAAACCCCTGCTGAGGAACGTGAAGAAGCCGTACAGAATGTACGCTTCTTCACAGGCAAATCCAATAGGCGGGAGAGCCGGGCAGCCTTGGAGGTGCCCGGTGACGACCTCTCCCAAGAAGCAATAGGTGATCCTATTGTGGAAGCCTTTACCAAAGGAGAGGATGGGGAGCAATCTCCAATCCCGGGACCCTTTGATATAAGCTCCAGGAGATCGTTGGACTCCCTTTCCACGAATCTTTTCTGTCCTGAGGGTCAGAAAATACCGGGTAGAGAGCCTAAAACTCTCGGCCCAGCTGCCTTCGGTTCTACACCGACGGTAGCAGATCCTTCATTGGATCCAGACACGTCGGTTTTCACTGATGGTGCCACTCCTACACCGAACGGTATGGGGGGTGGCGGGCTATCAAAGAAGACTAATGTGGCAACAGAAGCTCCTGGTAAGGGGTACCCGCCAGCAGTAGATGAGCCATCCAGTTTACCACTGGATGGGGACCTACTAGCTGCCATGGGTATCCCCACCAGGAAAACTGAGTTGCATGAGCTCGCGGAAGCCCGGAGGGAACTTGCTTCCATCAATCAAACTAGGAAGTTATTCCTAAGGGAGGTTGATGAGAAGAAAAAGTTCCTACTGGAACTCCAGAACGAGATGGCTTCCCACAAGGTGGAGGTTGACAAACTTTTGCACCAGAGGGTGTCTGGCGAATGTGAGGTTGCAAGCTTAACTTCCTTGGGAAAGGATTTGAGCACGCAGCTCCACTTAGCCAGACAGGACCTCGCAAGCTTAAGGCAAGTCAATCAGGACCTGAAGACGAAGTCGGAGCAAGTACCACCACCTACCACGGTGGTACCTCCAGTCATACCCGTACCCAGTGTGTACACGACAGTGACACCTTCAAGTGTCCCGCCGCTAGTACACACCACGGTAACAGGTATGACACCTCAGATGGGGGCTAGCTATCTACAGACTCCGGTCTGTGGTGGCGCCTTTGGAGGCACGGCAACACCTCCAGGGTACACCCACCCATCTACTGGTTCAACGATGTTGAACCAACAGCAGACCATGGTCTCAGTTCCAGTACCGAAACCCAGAGCTAGACAGGGCTTAACTCCTGTCCAGCGGGCTAAGTATGACCGGAACCCGGCTATTGAGAAGCTGGGGACAGACATCGTCCCGCGGGACATCGATGAACTGGATGAACGGTATGCTCCTTTCAACTTTGGGGAGATCAAACATCCTGATGCAGCCCGTCAAAAGGCCATCGATATTCCGCCTTTCACAGGGTCGCCACCCTGGAGAAAGTACAAAGTTCGGTTCAAGGCTATTGTGGAGAGCAATCGCTGGAACAATCAGCAAGCGCTGGTTGCTCTGAAGCAGGCACTCTGCAACGGGCCAGGTGAACCAGCCCTTTTGGCGTTCGAGAGAGTGAAGATCAAGACATTGAGCTCACTTGAAGAAACGGCTGAATGGGCGATTGGGAAGATTGGTGAGCATGACCCAAGGACTCAGCTACTCAAACGTGTCCAACGCAAGGACGAGCATCTGAGATCCTACGGATTTGCTCTACAGGAACTGATATCCGAGTGTTATCAGGGATGTAGACCTGACACCCCCACTGTCATCCAGGAGTTAACCTCCAGGTTTGTCAATGGAGTCAGGGACACCAATCTCCAGGCATATCTGCGGGAGAAATGGCAGCCGGACTTATCTCTAGCTGATCTTTTTGACCATGCAGATGTGTATGACACCAAACAGGCTGTTTTTCCTAGTGGAGGAGTGTCGGCAGCTCCATCTGTGGCCCCGAAAGGAGCTCAGGTGGTAGAGGCCGCCACAAAACCACCTAAGAAGAAACAGCCCGCCTCCGAGGAGGTGGCGGCAGTAATGCCTGACAGGGACATGGAAAAGATGATTGAGGGTTTGTTGCGGAAGCACTTAGAAAAGAGCTCTGCGTCCACTTCTGATTCTGGATCTGGAAAGAGAAGGAAAAAGAAGAAAAAAGACACGAAACCTCAGCCATGTAGACGCTGTCAAAAGATGGGTCATTGGGCTAGCGAATGCAAAGCCCCTGCACCCGTCGCTGCTAAAACCGAAAAGGAGACGGAAAACTGAATGGGGCCCATCCTCTTGGCAAGGATGGCGCCCCCACAGTTAGCCATGCCTGTAAGGGATTGGTAGACGGTGTTAACTCTTCCATGAACCAAGGCCGCGCAGAGGCAGAAGGGTCTGTACAACCTGTAAGCGTCTGGCAAGGCGGGGCTGGCAAGGACGAATGGAATCCGGAGGATTCTGTAGTCGCTGGCTTAGAGGAGTCTTGGTTAGAATCGATTGCCCAGAGCAGTGTGATTCAAGACTCCCCGAGCGACCCGTGTTGGGATTATCTCCTGACAAAAGGGGTTGCTATGGATGGAGGGGGAAGCCCGATGCTGACCTCTGAGTGTGTCCCTTTACGGGGACAGCGTTGGTACCTGAGTCTGGTTATTTCCGGGACGCGTGGTGAATTTTTGGTCGACACGGGTGCATCCCACACCTTGGTCGATCGTAAATTCATGGCCCGTCTTTGCAACCAGCCCGAAGCTCCGCTACTAGGAGTAAAGGCTCGGACTGCTACGGGAGATAGTATGCAGACTTATGGCAGAACTGTAAAACCTATGTTGGTTGATGGCAAGACATACTGGATATGTCCAACCATCACCGACATCACTGATGATGGCATACTGGGGATGGACTTTGCTGCTCTTTACGGGGTAACAATGAACACCGCAACGGGCCGACTTCAGATTAAACATCCTTATAAACAATCTGTACAGTGCGTTTTAAGGAATGGTTCTTCTGTGGCGTCAGTGGCACAAGACACAAAGTTGGCAGCAGGACATGTATCCGATGTCCTAGTCAGCTGCGTGGGAGTGCAGGCCAAACGGCCGGGAATGTTTGAACCAGAAGATCAAAAGCTCTCTGAGTTAGGTCTTGCTGGCTATCATACTTACCTGGCCAACGCTCGTTGGGGGGTGATACCGATTTGTAACTCGAGTAGTAGAGAAATCACTCTACGAAAGGGGACGCCTATTGGTAACACCACGCGAGCATATGGGGTAGACTCACTAACTACGGACTTTGTGGAAGTAGGTGTGGTGGCGGGAGACTCTTCCCACGAAGAGGCTCTAGCTAAATCCAACCTACCGAAACATTTAAGGTCCCTGTTGTGTGAGTCACACCTCACAACCCTAGAGAGCGAAATGGTGGCAAATGAGCTGTCGGAGTTATCTGACGCCTTTGCGCAACCAGGAGATCCTCTAGGGCGTACCAATACGGTACAACACCGGGTTGACACTGGGGACGCGCTTCCCAGTAGAATCCCCTACCGTCGGTTACCCATGGCTAAAAAAAGTGCTATGGAGGCTGAGGTAGAAAAGATGTTGGATGAAGATGTGATTCAACCTAGTGAGAGTCCATGGTCAAGTCCTGTGGTGATGGTCACCAAGAAGGATGGTTCCTGTCGATTTTGCATCGACTATAGGAAGTTGAACGGACTCACTAGGAAGAATGCATATCCTCTACCTCAGATAGATGAATGTGTGGAATCTCTGGGTGGGGCGAAATGGTTCTGTACACTAGATTTACAATCTGGTTATTGGCAGATCGGCATGGACCCCCGGGACCGAGAAAAAACCGCATTTTCTACCCATATGGGACTATTTGAGTTCAACGTCATGCCATTTGGGCTATGCAATGCCCCGGCAACCTTCGAGGCAATGATGGAAACCATGTTACGGGGTTTACTTTGGAAAAAGTGCCTAGTATACTTGGACGACATCATCGTCTTCGGTGGTTCTGTGGAGGAAACTCTACAGAACCTCCAAGCTGTGCTGAAACGCATCTTATCATATGGTCTGAAATTGAAACCTTCAAAGTGCAAGCTTTTTAGGAAGTCAGTTGAATACCTAGGTAGAATTGTTTCTGAACATGGCATCATGGCTGATCCTCATAAGATCGAAGTGGTACAGAACTGGCCTCGTCCGATGGACACGAAGGAGATACGCTCTTTCATCGGGTTTTGTTCATACTACAGAGATTTTATACCTGGATTCTCGAGAGTCGCAGCTCCCTTACAAGAGCTGATGATTGGAGAGAAGAAGGCTAAGGCTAAGATAGTCTGGTCTCCAGCCGCAGAACAGTCTTTCAGTGAGTTAAAGAGACTCTTCTTAGAAACACCTGTTTTGCACTACCCTGCACCTGTTGGTAAGTTCATCTTGGACACTGATGCTTCTAATACAAGTATTGGTGCTGCCTTGTCGCAGATCCAGGATGGGCGAGAAGTGCCGCTGGCATTTTCGTCCAACAGTCTAAGCAAAACACAACGTAACTACTGCACAACCAAGCGTGAACTCTTGGCAGTGGTGGTTTACACAAAAAAGTACAGACATTTCCTATATGGTGGGAATTATCTCGTACGGACGGATCATTCATCTCTGCAGTGGCTCCTTAACTTCAAGGACGCTGAGGGGATGATGGGTAGATGGTTGAACCACCTCTCTGAGTTTGGCATGACGAATGAGCATATCATACACAGGAGTGGAGTAGATCATGTGAATGCGGACAGCTTGTCCCGCTATCCTATCCGGAACTGTCACCGTGTAGACTGCCGAGACTGTGGGTCTCACAATGCAGTGATTGCGTCTGTGGGTGCGAAAGTTCCTAACTGGACGTTAAATCACTTGAAGGATGAGCAGCTTGCAGATCCAGCTATTTCGAGGGTGTACTCCTTGAAGTAGTTGGGCCTGTCCAAGCCTGTTCGCCCCGCACTTTCGCTGGAATGTAAAGAAGTTAGACAACTGTTAGCTCAGTGGGATAATCTTTTTATACGGAACAGTGTATTGTGCCGCTGGAGGGTGCAACCTGGCAGGAAGAGAACAGCTCAGTCTGTAGTGCCTTTGTCACTCAGACTACATGCTCAATTACTGTCATGGCCACCGAACTTCAGCACACTTTGGCAGACAACGGACTGAGGCAAAGATTAAGAGTAGATATTACTGGCCTGGTATGACTTTGGACATACGGCGTTGGGTGAAACAATGTCCCCAATGCTGTTTATCAAAGCCTGGACCTGGTATTGGTAAACTACCTCTAAGTCAAGAGCTATTCGGTGTTCGATTTGCCCGGATCGCTGTTGATATCATTAGTGGTTTCAACACGACCCCCCGTGGGAATACCTGTATGATGGTGGTACAGGACTACTATACCAAGTATGTCCAAGTATATCCGTTGGTAAATCATACAGCTGTTACCTGCGCAGAAGCACTTTTCGAGAATTGGATCCTCACGTGGGGAGGTCCTTTAATGCTTCACTCCGACCAGGGTCGCGAGTTTGAATCTCGACTGTGGGCAGAACTGTGTAGTAAAATACACATCTGCAAGACGCATACGAACCCCTACCGACCTCAATCGGATGGTATGGTGGAACGTTTCAATCGGACGTTGATCCAATGTCTCACGACAATGGTTAATGAGCACCGGGATGATTGGGATGAGCACGCTCGCTATATCTCCCATGCTTACAATGCTACCGAACATGCGTCGACGGGCTGTACGCCTAATATGCTCGTAATGGGTGAAGACATAGTCATGCCTAGTGACATGGTCTATGGAGTGCAGGGACACCAGCTCGAGCAACCCTGCACAGTGATGTTTGTTGAATCACTTCGACAATCATTACGCGAGTCCTATGGAGTAGTAAGGGACAACTTGGAAAAATCTGCTAGTTTGCAGAAGGTGGGCTATGACACGGGCCTTAAACTCCGCCAATTCAAGGTGGGGGATAAGGTCGCGAGATTTAGCACACCAAATTCCAAAGTCAAGACCCTGTACTCCTGGGATGGTCCGCATACGGTTACTATGGTGGTTAGTGAAACTACTGTAGTAATACGGTTGCAAAAAGGGACTCTCACTAAATCACATGTGGCTAGACTCAGACCTTGGTATGGAGTTCCATATATAGATGACGGTGAAGATTCCCGCGGTGCTGGTCGAGTACCAGCACCAACCGACCCTGCGCTACCGAAGATACCGAAGGCAGGACCAACGGTCATACCGTCGGTACCGACGGTAGCGCGCCGAAAGGGTCGTCCTAGGAAATTACCGATTGAACCACAGTCGTGTGTTACCAAGCCCAAGCGCGGTAGGCCTCGTAAAAGAGGGTCAGCTGTGCGTAAAGGACTAACCGTAGACACCGGTAAACAAAGCAAGGTGATACCTCCGGTGTCATCATTGCTGGACATACCGGTACAAGGTCTACGGAGGAGCACACGTGTCAGAGAGCGAGATAAAATTGTGTAAACATTTTTTTCTTACCTTGTTGACGACATTTAGCTGCTGGCTTGATTAAATTTCCATGGACAGTTCCGTACTGGGCCGGTGGTCATTGGCCCGGTGCTCGATCACCAAAACACAACGAGAAGAGACGGGTTATCCGGTGTGGTTATCCGTTGGAGGTAGAAATGCACGTGTCCGGGGCGGGTGGCTGGCTTTGCCGATTAATTCTAAGTATAGGATTAGTTTTGACCACATATTGCTTAGTGACACGCTGCTGTGTATATCCTCTAACGCCGGTATATCATTCCCGGGTTTTCCGGTGGCTACGCCACGAAAATGGTAAACAACAGTGAGAGTTCCCACCGTCGGATATGCCAGGCGTGGGAAGGGCGCTGCCCGCGTCACCTGATCGATTTCTCCCGCCAAATGAGCCGTGAGAAATTGGGTCACCTCGGCGCGTCTTGGAGACGCGACCTCTGATTGGCTGAGAAGCCGGTCAAGGGGCGGGGTCACGGGGGACGGGTGGGGTATATAAGCCCCACAGGCAGCCAGGCTTCTTCAGATCAGCACGTTTGCCCGTAGGGTAACGTGTTGATCAGTGGTGCCTAGGTCTGCCCGGCAGTACCTACACTGTTGTTTACTTGCTGTGCTACTAAAAGCTCGGGTGAGTGAACCGTGAGGTTCACCTACGCCTGAGCTAACAGTATGGCAGCCCGTGTAGATGGCACATGCACGGCCCCGGAGAAGGCTGAGGCCTCCGACGGGGAAGACCGAGTTCTCGAGTCTGACACGGAAATGGACACTACCGGTGCTCCAACCGTCGGTCAAGGCTCGGCTTCGGTACCAACTGAACCTAACCCTGAGGGGTCGGGTGATGTTGTTCCGAAAACAGAACCTGGTCTGGGTGGTAGTAATACCAACCAGGAGGAGAACCCTGCAGGGGGATCTTCTCCGAAACCCGCCGGTGTAGTGGCACAAGAACCGACGGTCCCTGATGGTGATTCATCAGACGGGTCCACGGTTCGTGTCAAGACCAAACGGAAGCGGAAGCGTAAGAGGAGGATAGCATCTTCCCCTGAAACTCCTGCTACCGAAGAGGTCGCACCGACTGAGGCAGATAGGCTCAAAGCTGTTGCTGATAGACTGTCCAAGGCGGAAGCCGAGGGATGGTCTGTCGCAGAGAGCAGGGCCAATCGCCGCCTCCGCGCCAAGGCAGCGCATGTTCGTCTGAACCTGTGTCTCCGTGATGATGACCGGAAGAACCTGAGCCTTTCTGACTTAGTTCAGGAAAATGGCAAAATGGCTCTTCCTGCACCTCACACGACCGAGGGTTCTGACGACGAAGACTGGTTGACAGGTGATTCCCACCCCATTGACTGGTACCTCGTGTACCTCAGGGCAGTGTTGGAAGGGAATAAACCTAACATCCATAGGTCATGCCGCCCCAAGCTGAAATATGCTTGGAAGAACTACGTGCCAGGGGATCCCTGCCCGTATGTTCGCTGTCAGCGCCTGAAAGGGGCTTCGACAGCTGCAAAACGGTGGCCGAACCTGTTCAAGTTCGCCCGTCATTTAGTAGAGAAGCACATGAATGTGCGTCCCTACTTGTACTGTGTGAGTGGGAGTACCTCAACTTCCTGCCCTGAGTACAGTGACGGGGAGCTATTCCGTTGCCAACGGAGGGCTGGTTTGGTAAGGCATCTTTGCGACAATAAGGGCGTTCACAAGCGCACTATTAGTCGTGGAGTTGAGGCTGCACTGAAGGTTTGGGGGTGCCACAAACGTGTAGGGAATCTACAGTATAAGTGGCGAACCAACAAACTTAAACAGTGGAATTACCTCACGGAGGCTGACTGGGAGAGATTGTGTAAGGGCGCCAAGTGCGAACAAACCGATCTCGGGCCAGATACAGAAACTCCGATGCCCACTGTCAGAAAGGATACCCCTCCTAAGAAGAAAGATCTGAAAAGGGGCCGCCAGTCATCCAAAGATGATACCAAAGGTGGACGTGACCGTTCCCGCAGTGAACCTGCGAAGAAACGTGTCGCCACCGCCACGGTAACATCTGAGGTCGACCGTAGCCAAACCGTCGGTACCGTCACGGTATCTTCGGTTGCATTGCCCCCGGTTGCTGATCAACTGCCCAGGCAGGAGAGACAGAAACTGGGTGATGCACTGGCTATTGTTCAGAACTCTTTGGGTGACGAGCAGGCGGGTCAGGTTGCTGCTGACTATGTCAAGCAGTACAAGTGGAGCCAGAAGCAAAAGAAAGCTTCAGCTCCACAGGAGAGTATCTCACCTATCAGTGACGCTGAACAGGTAGAGGTACAACAGCCGGATGGGGCGTCAGCCCAGCCGACTGCTCCACCCCAGCACGGAGCAACCTCTGACCCCGCAAGGGATGACGAGGTGACTCCAGTACCTGAGCACAGGGCTGTTGACGAAGGGCTAGCAGGGTTACCTGTGTTGCCCGGAGACGGTCCTGCTTATGACACTGGATTCTCTGACACTCTAGTCCCCGGATTTGAGTGCTACAGAGCTAAGATGGCTGAAAACGCAAGTAAGCTACTCCAGTTTCAGGTTTCTTTCTTGGAGAAGTCCTACTTTGAGCAGTACAAGTTGCTCAGAGAACAGGCTATCCGGGAAGGGAAAGCTTGGGTTGCTGAACGCACCAGAGTCCTTGCCGAGCGTGAGGCGAATCTGGAGCAAGATCATGCCCTCTGGAGGGCTACGATCGATCAGCTTGAATCAAGGTTGACAACTTGTGACGCCAAGTTCTTCCGGCAGTTCGGGCTAAAGCTGACAGAGTGGGAGAGAACTGGTTTTCCAGATCTCCAGTCCAGGTTGGGGCTTGCCGCAAGGCCTGCTCCTCCTGTGACCCCGGTACTGTCAGTACACCCACCTAGGTATGAGATGCCATTCTCTTTCATGGCACACTCTACCCGGGTGGTCAGTGGCGGGGAGCCTACTGCGGCGCCGAGTACCCTCTCGGTAGCCCCAGGTGGAGCCCTTCCTCTCCAGGTGGAGGCTGCTGTGGTTTACACCACGGAGGCCCCTCCTGGAGGAAGTCCTGATGGGGAAGGAAAGCCATCCGGCGGTGTCCCTATGGACACCTAAGGATGGTCCCCTGTCAGGCCCTCTGGGGTGCACTGTTCCGCCCCTCGGAGGTAAAACTAAACCATCGACGCAGCTACACGCCCCTGGACAACCGAAGCAGACCGACGGTGCTGTCGTGACTTAACCTAGTCACTACTGCCACCACACTGGAAGCAGCCTGATGTCTTCAAACCGTGGTTTACTACTAAGCCACAACCGTCGGTTCTCTACTACTGTCCAGGGCTCCTGATCCTGTGGTCGCATTCTACTATTGTGACCTATGAACTATTATGGATCATCCTCCTGTGATAATTATTTATAGGGAGGCACGGACCTACCTTTTTATATTTATATTTCACAAGAGATGGAAGTACTATACCGGTACTGGACTGTATCCATCTCTACTACCATAAACTGCTAGGTACTGGAGTACCGCCCCTAATAAGGATGACGATCTATCCCACCTTATTTAGGATACGCTACTATGGATTTTTATATATAAACTTTTCTACGCCAAAGGAAGTGGGAACTGCTATAGTTCCAATTATAAAACTTTTCTTCGCCAAAGGAAGTGAGAGCTATTATAGTTCTATTATTTATATATAAGGACACTAACTCCACACGGATTCGCACCATTGCTGAATGTAGTAGGTGATGTGTTGAGTTTCCAAGGTGGTTATTTGGTGCCTTTACTTTTAACTGATACTAGTCTAGGACTATCAGTTGGACAGTTTTTATATCATGTGCCTACGGGACTATGGTTTGATACCAAAGACTATATTGTTGATATAAACTGTTATATACATGTTAACCTGGTTGTTCATGTATGTATGCCTGTTGTTACTATGAGTAGAAATGTTACTTGTTGATAAATAGATATACGTGGTATATAATGTATCCAAGAGGTATTATTATTATAAAACCAACCCTTCCTACATTCTTAAGGGGGGTAGTGTAACGGGTTGACTATAAAGTCTAACTGTTATTGTTGTATATCTATTGTATGTTGTATGATGTAAGACAACACGGTTCTATTGTGTTTAATAACTGTTTTATTCATCTAACTAGTGTCGTCGGTTCGTTACATACACCGACTCCTCTAGTTCGGTTATCTATACGGTAGTGTACCGGTACCACCTTCGGTTACCGTCGGTAGTTGTTACATAAGCATTTTACATAACTAAACCTAACAGGTGGCGCTGCTAGTACGGTCACGTGGCTATGCAGCGCTGTATATAAGACGGCTACTTCTCCATTGGAAGTCAGTCAGGTTTGGGACTGTCGTGACATGACCACCCTGTGCTCACGGGCTTAACTCTATGCTATAGGGTTGCCCCACTGTATTATATATCTGTTCTGATCTTGTATATCCGCTGGTTATACTTGTACTATAATACCCAAGAGTTACCTTTACAATAAAGTCGCCGTATATTAAAGTCTAATTTACCTTGTCTGGTTTTTGTACTCAAGTGTTACATACGTAGTAAGAGACCAACTACAGTACTATAGGAAATGTGGATCACATTTGCAGGGATTTGTCAAAGTAGATGATGTAAGACATAATTTAAAGATAAAAACATAATACCAACATATTATTGCATACATCATGATGACTACCATTCTGCGTTCATGAAGAACTCTCTAAATGTTAATATTTTCAAGACAGTGGACCTTTCTGACAGCAGATATTAACACAATATCTACAATATGAGATACTAAATCTTACCATCTTATCTAAGCCGAGCAGGAATTATATGGCAGAATGTGATATGCCTACAGGACACAGATCCACACATATATCTCGGAGTGGTACAGGAAGGATCGACCTGTAATGCACAGAACATAATAGCTGCCTAATGCTGACAGCCCTGGTAATGGACATTATTAGTCGGCTCACACTGCATACATGATATTACTAATGACAGGCTGTGCTACTTATGCTCCCAGAGAATGCTAATGTAAGGGTTGAGCCATTTGTTACACAGTAACTGCATATAAATATGATTGAACCATTAAGGACACAATCCAATATCAGATGAAGAAATATATAAGTGGAGTCCTATCTATAATTGCAATTTGACTGAATTGAGCTAAATTGATAATTTAAATCATTGAAAATACTGAGGCTAGACAATTTTCTGCTTTGGTTGATCTTACGTCACTAGACAAAAGTTATCATTAGTGACTAGTCACTCTTTCCTTCTAAATAACAAAATAAGTGTATTGTTAATACATATCTGTGCTTGAACTCCTTAAGAATTCAAGGCCTAAAAGAAACATCTATTTACAATGACCACCCACAAGGTATCAGTTATTAACTTGCGGACACTACATTGGTGTATCATGCCTACCCTTCACAAGTAGGGTTGGCATACTGCATTTATAAGTCATTCACGGGGGTCATTTGTGAATTATCCGGAAAACAAAAGGCATTATTAAGCAATGTTCTATCCTTAAAGGATCAACCATAATCCACCCTTTTTAACTGGCATCTAACATCACCGTTCGACAACAGAAACCTCCAAAACAGCCCCCAGGTACCAGGCATCTTGAGACCCGTTGCCAAGCTCTGTCCACTCAACTGAATGCTTCACTTTTGATGTCCATTACATTTCAACTCCTTTAACCCTGTTTTCCAAGTGTCAATGAATATGGTCTAAACCAGCTCAATAAGACACTAGGGCAGTGTAGTTTTGTCAGCTCTACTTTTATTCGCCCCCCCTTACCCCATGGGGCAGTCAATAAGGAACTCATTCCAGAATTGTTCACTCCAGAAATACCATGCAGAGCCCTGGGGAAAACGGCTTTGTCTATGTACTGCTTTTAACCATGGTGGCCAATAGGAGGAAGGTCAATGTGGAGTGGTAGGGGGTGTGTAAAATCAGCAAAAACTGTGTGCAGAACAGTTATGTAGGAAATAGGAGACACATCTGCAGACTATATTCCGGTCTATGCCAAAATTTTGGCCCACAGACTAAAACATTCAAGAAACATTGCTTAAACATTGTGAAGTCATCTTGTTAAGATCTTTCCCAGCAGACATCAAAGGGTAACCCCACACCTCTGTAGAAGGTCAGATCTAACCAAATTATCTCGCCCTTCTCTGTCAACGGTAGAAATTCTATCACACACTGTCGGCTGGGACTGTCAGTTCATCCACCCACCCAACACTATGGTAATAAGGTTGCACCTATTATCTTATCTAGGGATTTGTTAACTTGTGACAGCGTCAACGGGACATAGGGGCAGCTGTGCTTAAAGGTATTCTCTCTCATATGTGACAAGGCAAGGTGTGGGTGTATTGCATTTGGGCCCTCCCTAAGGTGTTGTATATATTTTCCCAGAGTGCTTTATCTCCTAAGATCATGACAGTTGCGATGATGAGCTAGTCTTATAAAATGTGTTTGAAATTAATGGTAATTTAAGGATATTTGTAGCGGTATACCACATGTCTCCATAAAATATTCCAAATCAGCTAGATGTCTACATAACTCCACATGTCTATTGGGCCTAATTCCAATCTGGAAGTATGCAACTTTGCCACTTATAGGGAATGCAGACCCCTCTCTACAACTGCCTATAGAGGCAATATACTTGATACAAACATCTCTGAGAGAACAAAGGGTTGTACCCTTATCTACAAAAATACTATTATACAAAATCATATCAGTTGAAAGGGGAGAGATAAAATGAGCACAGACAGTTTGGGCATAATTCATAAATGTGTCTACCAACAAATGCCCTACCATGAAAACCCCACCGACCATTAATGATAGATTTGACACATTGTTGATAGACTAGAAATATGTTCAGACCGGATTCTTCAGACTGAACAACATGAGCCACAATCGGGTAAAACACTTTCCGCACTAATGCAGCCGACAGTGCTGTTACATCAGAGAGGTTCAAAGTGGCTTCACAGAATGACAGCCTTAATGTCACAGCACGAGGCAAGGGCTGCATGAGACCTGTCAATGGTAGAATGGTGTATTATTATGGCTATGTTGGCTGTATGCCTATTAAAAGTCATACATCTTCGTTTATCTTGTGAGGGAATCATAAGAACACAGTAGGAGGGTGTTTTGACACCATCAGTCTGTTTGTTCTACCAATTAAACCAATGGCAGTCACCAATGTCACTATAGATATAGAGTCTGCTAGACATTGAGAGTTTTATAGCCTTTTTTGTCAATCATCATGAGTAAGGCCACTTAAAAAAAAAATTGGTTTCTCATCACCATGTCTGAAAAATGTGACGAGGGAGGCTTTTGGGATGATATAAGTTTTTCATGACCAAAAGCTACATTTTAGTAGTTAAAAATTGATGGATCTTAAGAAGTGGGGAAAACGTAATTTATTTCTATCCTACTGCATTACTGGCTATAATTTGATACCAAATAACCCAATATTTGTCCATTTTTATCATAGTTTTCATAAAAAATTAGCAAAAAAAAAGAAAAAAAGTTTTCCTCAAAAGCTGATTTTTATGATGCGCGCGGTGATGAGAAACCATTTTATTTTTTTGAGTGGCCTAATGATAATGTGCAGCTTGCTATTGCTTTCTATTGGGAAGCACTTGCTGTGAAATTATATGACGCTGAGAATTGCTTTTTGTCTCTTATATGGCATATTAGACAAAATCATATATATATTTCTATTATAAAGGTTGCGCATATCTTCCATATGTATCTACTAATGCTTCAAATGGCAATAGATAAATAAAGGCAATACACTTTTAATCAATGTACGTAAAGCCTCATTATCTCTTCTGATTAGTTTCCTATATTCTGCTATGGGAAACTAAGAACAATACATGGTTTGCTGTCAAGGATTCTTAAGATCAAAACAGCCTCAATAGAGCTGCTGAGCCGTTAAAAAAACAATGTAGTCAATGAAACAAAAGGCAGATGCAGCTAAAAGGTCTTGGATACAATGGAGGGGCATTGTGTCTTGAAACAATAGTGTACATGCATCATATAGAGGACACAAGCCAAGTAGTAAACTTGTGGTAAAAAGGAGCAGAGGGATGAAAGTAATTCATCAGAACAAAGTATTAGACCTTTCATGGTCTCATCAGATGCACAGTATTGTTTCAAAGGACACAATACATTGCAATTGCATTATTACATAGAATTTGTGGTAATGATTCCAAAATGTGTGTTCTGGCTTTCTGACAAAGACCACTACTGTCATAATCATAGTGTGTTTGTATCATGGCGGTAGGTCTTTATAATATATCTTATGATGACAAAGATAAATCCCTTCACACTCAGGTTGTGAGACTTATGAAGTGTATAACCAAACAGATAGTGTGAGATTTTTGTTACCGTAATTCAGCCTATTCAATTTGGTGTGGCATGGAGATTTGTCTTGTTAGCCTATGCTGTTCTATATGGCATTGTCCCATCATATTAAAAGCTGCAGGTACTATATCAAATGGTGAGTTAGGTTAACTTTTCATTTGGCAAACATCTCAAGTGGTTTGTGGGCTTCTGAGTGAGCATTCTTAATTGTGGAGTTTGCTCCTGCTTGACGATACCTAGTGAATAGCACCTGTTGGGTGTGTTCTTTGGCTAATTAGGACTCTTTAACACCGTTTTCTACCAGCAAGTGGTGTTGACTATTTGGACAGCACCTGTAGTAATTTACATGATCACTTAGATCTACCACATACAGGGCATGGACCGCGCCCTGTTACAGGTTAATGCAATGCGTATCACTGACTTGTCCCTAGAAAGTAATAAATCGCTTTTTCCTGGAAATACCTACATTTCATTAAGCCTGAATCTAACAGGCACAAACAGATAGGTAACAAATGAAAAAAGGCCCTACATGGAAAGGAATAATAAAGAAAGAAGAGAGGAGCTTTATTTGACATCCTGGTATAATGTGGATAACAATGTGGTGTGTGCAGAAGGAGAACTCTCCCTAGCAGCAACTTGTACGTTATTTCTGCCTATACCTATAAACTTTAGTGTCCTGTGTGAGTACAAAAAAAGTAGACCATAAAGACAGCCCCTCTATCAATATCTGGCTGGAGCGAGGGACCATTACAGAGTAACGTCTGTACAGCCCCTGATTGGATGCAATATTTGGCGCCATTATGACATCATATAAGGAACGTATGGCGCGCGGGGCACCCTGGGTAAACTTAGACCGTAAACTTTCCCCGGGCTGTAATGGGCCCTCCCTCCAGCCAGATATTGAGAGGGCTCACTTCTATGGGCTAACGAAAGAAGCTGCAATCACAGAGTGCCAGTGTCCCAACACAAAACCTAGTTTTCAGCATTGTCTACTATTTTGACCATAGCATCTCAATCAATACTCCTATAGTATTTGATATTTTGTTCCTTTACACTCTGGCATAAATATTTATCTTAGAAGTATGGTTTAGGTAAGTTTTTTTGTGGGTGATTATACACTGTCCTTTTGGAGAGAGACAGTAGTGCCATAGCAGCAAATGACAAAGAGGCAAGAGAGAGGGCAAAAGGAGCAGCTCGCTGTGGCTGTCAGAAACAGGATGGGTGAAGCAGTTCCAGCCTGGTTTACTGCAGAGGCTCATTGCCTGACCATGATTGCTCACCTCATGGACAGTCGGCTCTAGTCACCTGCTAGCTGGCTAGGACATGTGACAGCAGCACCATGATCACCGACTGTCAGCTGACCATTATGGATAAATGGTGTTTGCCATATACATATAATATATATATATATATATATATATATATATATATATATATATATATATATATATATATATATGTATAAACAGTAAAGTTTATACTTTACCAAAACAAAACCAAAACAGGCCCTTCACCCTATAACCATCCCAGCAGCCATAGAAAAAGTCTGCGCCCATCCAGGCCCAGAACCCCCTCATAGAGGCATCAGAAACCATTGGGAGATCCACCAACTCTTTCCTTATAAGGGTACAACAGTTAAAAACTTCACAAAACTGCTTCCATCAAAATAAGTCATCCTTGGTGCTTTGGGATAGGGAAATGGCCCTACCGGGTTTAGCCCTAGCACATAAATCGTAGAGTCTGCGGCTGAAAGTCCTGTCCCCCCTAACAATCTGGGTACAGAAAGACATTAGGCCCCCAATTTTTTGAAGGCGCTTCTTGTGAACATAGCGCATATCCAAACACTCATCTAGGGGCTCAGTCAGTTTAGTAATTTTTTCCCGGGGGAGGGACATATGGCTCACTCTCACCAAATCAGTGCAACTAAAAAAGTGACGTACATGATCGGTGGACGTACATGATCGGCGGACGTACATGATCGGCAGAGTACAAAATCCACCTTTTACCCCCTGCGTTAATATATTTGACTCATCTAACCAAACCTACAGGCCATTACTATTTTTAGCGGAAACAGGGGTGAAAAAATAATGTCCAAATCATTCAATTGTGCAACAAGGGGGGGGGCTGAATGAAATTTTTTTCAATTAAATCGTAACATTTTCTCACGGTTTGTCTTCTTTGCACCCTTCATACCTTCTGTCAGCCAATTTTTTGCACTCCTTTGTATTCGTTTTAACCCACTTAACCTGTACAGTGTAAAATGTAGAACCAATGACCCCCCCCTACCCATTTTATTTATCAATTAAAAAAAAAAAAAAAAGCGGCCTAGTGACGTACATGATCGGGTAATTACAAATGGCCGAATTTAGCATCCCTCCTTCATATTTATGTGCTGTAACGTGTCAACATGTGTTATGCGTTAGTGTACACAGGGTGTGGATAACAGAAATTAAGCCCCCCCCCCCCCTTTCCAGTCCCATAGCCTTGTTCTTTCATTTGCGGAAAAAAGTGACGTACATGATCGGGAAACTTGAAATGTCTGTATCATGTAACCTTGTCATATTTAAAGGTGAGGAACTGCACTGTTCGTTCTTCCTTTCAGCCTAGTGTTATGAACAACACTGCATTTTGTTAAATTACGTAGGGTTGTGTCGGTATAAATCATTCGATTGTGTATTTTGTCCTAATGTGACGTACATGATCGGCTACAGTGACGTACATGATCTCTAATCCAACCACCAAAAACATCCCCAAATTGATCAAAACAACATTTTTTGCGGCGGGAAACTCACACCCGCGCGCCCCCTGTCGAGTAATTCCGCCCCCGCGTGGGTTGCGCTGGTTCCCGGCTACTGCGCAGGATATTCAGCGCCACTCTAGTGTTTACAAGGTGGGTAGCATTTCACGCTTCATTTTCCTCCGATATTGCCTATATTTCTCAACTATTTTGATATGAAACTGTAACAGTAGTGTCCTGTAAAGTATAGCTCACCTATTTTCCGGAAAAAGCATAATTGTCATCACGATATGACCGAAAACATAAACAAAATGCGAGCTGGTTTTGATCGACTCGCCACTCGCTCCCTCGTGCCCCAGGTATCCGGCGGCCCCCGCCGGATAGTTTGGAAGCGTCTTTTTTAGAAAGCAAATATATAAAATGGGTTTACTGTGCATATTGTACCTCCCCTTTAGCAATGAATTCAGTGTACGGTGTAGCAATGCCGTCACCCCCCCTATACCGACAAAACATTGTCCGAGCAGTTCGGACAATCGTGAATGTTCAGATAAGGCTATGAAAAGAATAGTTCAACTTTATCCTCCCCTGACCTCTACCTTGCTGAAGGTCATGCTTTATAAATGTAGAAGTATCCCTGTCCACCCACACCCAGGGGGGGGGGGGTGGTGGGTTTGGGGGGGGGGCAAAAATTTGGACCCCTCTTGGGGGGGGGGGCAAAAAAAATTAACCTGTTTTGAGCCAAAAAGCCCGCATGTTACTATGCTTCAAAAGGGCCGCGCGCGAGCCGATTTAATACCCTAAGGGGGGGGGGGTGAAAAACTTTGACTCCTTGACCGGGGGGGGGTGTTAAACAATTTTATTTCATGGTAAATACGGCCGTCCCATTGACTTAACAACCCTCTCCCGTATTTCACAGCCTTTTAAATAATTAAAATTGATGATTTAAACACTGTAAAATAGCATTTTTAGATCAATTAAGTGGAATTTTGAGGAATATAGTTAATAATAACATGAAATAAACACAAAGGAGCAAGAGTATAGTTCCCCACTGAGGGTTATTTCACTCGGCTCCGCCTCGTGAAATAACCCTCAGTGGGGAACTATACTCGTGAACCTTTGTCTATTTGCGCGTTCCGTGCGCGAAACCCACCCCCCCCCCTGTTGTTAAAAAATGATCACTCCCTTATTTGAAAAAAAAGAAGAGCAAACTCAATCACATTTGCAATTTTGTCTACTTATCCTGCTGGTGTACTCAACACTTCTTCGTAATATTAGGGAATGATTTTTTTATTTAACAAAAGGGGGGGGGAGGTGGGTTTCGGGGGGGGGCAAAAAAAAATTGGACCCATTGACCGGGGGGGGGGGGTGACCCAGTGTTAAAAACTGATCACTCCCTTATGCAATTGGAGCCGTGTATTTTATACTTCGCCAGCCAACGTGAAATAAATTAACTAGGTTGTCAGCAATTTACTGTAGATGTCTAGATGCTTTGACGTATTTATAGATTAATGGATATAAATAACTAAACATTTTTCAGAGATTCACCGAAATGGCAGAAGCACAACCGCCTTTCCGCACAGACCCGATCCAGGAGCCTCCAAACGGCTGCAGCGTTGACGAGCTGGTCGAATGGGTCGACATGGTAAAGGAGTTTTCGAGCACGCTGTCCGCAGAAGATTTCAAAATCTATGATCGTGTCCGACGCAAAAAGAACACAAGGGTCAGCAGAAACCGGAAGATGCTCACCCCGGAGGGCAGGCGTCATTTTGCTGACGTCTCAAAAGTGAGTATGAAAACTGTATTAATTACTTAATATTTGTGGTGTTGATGGGGGTCCCCATGTCAATTTTAATTTATAAATGGTCATGTCATTTGTCGGTATCTTTGTTTTTCTCCTTGATTTGTCACTTTTCTCATGTCCCCTGTCGATTTACGAAAAGGCCAGGTCGCCTTGTCAATCTTAGGGGTCCACCACCATTTATAGATCTATACCTTCATTGACATTTATAATGATTTAATAATATGTTCATCCATAAATAACCAAGGAGAATTTGCATCCTATATGAAAAAGATTAACTGAAATTAATTTACTCCGTGTTTATTACGTACTTGTAAGTTTGTATTAATTATCAACATTGTCAACATTATCAAATATTTTTAGCCAACTTCATTCACCTCCCACTTAACTGTACATAGTGACTTACATGGTCTGGTGTGATAGTTAACTGCATTATGAGATACATGTATTTGTTCCCATTTTTAGAACTCTTAAAATTGTACATCACATTTCTGGACATCATGTTCGTCACTTTTCGATCATGTACGTCACATTTCGATCATGTACGTCATGTGACGTACATGATCGGTGTTGTAATGTCATCTACAATGATATTAATACTCCCATCTGCATAGTTCTTACAACTAACATAGCAAGACCCACATCATCGGTACAACTCGGTTACTTTAATCTAGCTTTAAACTTACTCAGGAAGGGTGTGGAAGTCAATACATGAGCGATCATGTACGTCACCGATCATGTACGTCACCGATCATGTACGTCACCGATCATGTACGTCATGTGACGTACATGATCGGTGTTGTAATGTCCGCCACAATTAAATTTTGGACGAAACATGCTCAGGAAGATTAAGCAAGTAAATACATCAAAGATCATGTTGATACATGCCGATCATGTACGTCATATGCCGATCATATACGTCACATGCCCATCATGTACAGCACCGTCAGATCTGGTACTGCCTGTGAATCGAATTTATCCGAACTTCCTTCCTACCCTGCAAATTCAGGCCTCCAACCAATTCATTTATCCCTTTAAAATTCATTTCAACGTTAAACTATTCCAAAAGTTGTCTACGGAATGCAAGATTACAGCCCCAGTCATAAAGAATAATACAAATGTAAGGCTTGAATCCTGCTCAAATGCACCAGAATACTGCATTTTAAGTCTGAAATTAACAAAGTGCTTGAAACTTTACATGTGAAAAAAAGTTTCCACTCATAATCATGGAGGATAGAATACTGATTTTTAATAAGTTTTTTTCCCAAATTGCACCCGAATTACCACAGGATGTCCATGACTTGCATTGGTGTATTATGCCCTTTGTCGTCATGATGCATGAATGCAGCCCTGGTACGGAGGGTGGTGGGAGGCTCGAAATTTAATGTTGTCTTAAATTGAAAACAGGTACTATTCGCTGGCGCAGTCACTACTTGTGAATTGAGTGTTTTCTTCAATATCCCAGTTTTCTATTCTATATCACTGGAATGAATCATGGACACTGATGAATGCACTTTTGTTGTTTCTTCCAGAGAAACAGACCTAAAAAGGGAAGCACCGCCTGGGAGAACGAGTTTGCGACTCGCAAAATAGCCCGTCACCGGAGAGCCGCAGATGCCAAGGGTGGTGGCGCTGATGACGCACGTGACTCCTCGTCAGACTCCGATAGCGACAGCGACACACCGAACCAACGCGTACTTCTGCCGGACCTTCCTGATAGGAAAACACGGCGGAAGAAAGCTCCCCAACGCCCCGCGTCAGATGAATCAGACCCAAACTATGAGCCCTCTGAGACGGAGGCTGAGCACCCCATGAAGAGCCCACACTACCGGCCCCGTCAGACTAAGGAAGGTGAGTACCAAAAATATATTGTACAAACATCCTTTTTTATCCCATCGCTCTCGATCCCTCCGCAGCACCGTGCGCTAGTGTATTTTATTCTAGCAGGGTTGTTCTCACCACTGTCGACCTGCAGTGTTTCTCAGTCGATAATTCAGTCAACGCTACATCCATTCACTGTTGAAAATGAAATAGAATATCAAATCAAAGGGAAAAAATTGGCATCTTTCAGAAACACAGAAGCAGAATCCACCCAAAGTCGCTCCCAGCCGCTCCCCGTGCCCTAGTACGAGCCGTCAGACTAGGGAAGGTGAGTACCAAAAAATATATTGTACAAACATCCTTTTTTATCCCATCGCTCGCGATCCCTCCGCAGCACCGTGCGCTAGTGTATTTTATTCTAGCAGGGTTGTTCTCACCACTGTCGACCTGCAGTGTTTCTCAGTCGATAATTCAGTCATCGCTACATCCATTCACTGTTGAAAATGAAATAGAAAATCGAATCAAGGGAAAAAATTGGCATCTTTCAGAAACACAGAAGCAGAAGCCACGCAAAGTCGCTCCCAGCCGCTCCCCGTGCCCTAGTACGAGCCGTCAGACTAATGAAGGTGAGTACCAAAAAATATATTGTACAAACATCCTTTTTTATCCCATCGCTCTCGATCCCTCCGCAGCACCGTGCGCTAGTGTATTTTATTCTAGCAGGGTTGTTCTCACCACTGTCGACCTGCAGTGTTTCTCAGTCGATAATTCAGTCATCGCTACATCCATTCACTGTTGAAAATGAAATAGAAAATCGAATCATGGGGAAAAATTGGCATCTTTCAGAGACACAGAAGCAGAAGCCACGCAAAGTCACTCCCAGCCGCTCCCCGTGCCCTAGTACGAGCCGTCAGACTAAGGAAGGTGAGTACCAAAAAATATATTGTACAAACATCCTTTTTTATCCCATCGCTCGCGATCCCTATGAGCACCGTGCGCTAGTGTATTTTATTCTAGCAGGGTTGTTCTCACCACTGTCGACCTGCAGTGTTTCTCAGTCGATAATTCAGTCAACGCTACATCCATTCACTGTTGAAAATGAAATAGAAAATCGAATCATGGGGAAAAATTGGCATCTTTCAGAGACACAGAAGCAGAAGCCACGCAAAGTCACTCCCAGCCGCTCCCCGTGCCCTAGTACGAGCCGTCAGACTAAGGAAGGTGAGTACCAAAAAATATATTGTACAAACATCCTTTTTTACCCCATCGCTCTCGATCCCTCCGCAGCACCGTGCGCTAGTGTATTTTATTCTAGCAGGGTTGTTCTCACCACTGTCGACCTGCAGTGTTTCTCAGTCGATAATTCGGTCAACGCTACATCCATTTACTGGTGAAAATGAAATAGAAAATCGAATCAATGGAAAAAATTGGCATATTTCAGAAACACAGAAGCAGAAGCCACACAAAGTCACTCCCACCAGCAGCTGTTCCAGTACCCGTCCTACTCCGCACCACAGCTCCACTGCCAAACATGATGGCGGCGCATCCAGTCCTGCTCGCGACCCCAGCGGGCGTTACAATACCCGGAGTAGTCGGCACCAGAGCTCCTCTGCCAAAGCAGATGTTCGTGCATCCAGTGCTGCTGCTCTCGACCTCAACAGCCGTTCCACTACCCGGAGTAGTCGGCACCAGAGCTCCCCTGCCAAAGCAGATGTTCGTGCATCAAGTGCTGCTGCTCTCGACCCCAACAGCTGTTCCACTACCCGGAGTAGTCTGCACCAGAGCTCCTCTGCCAAAGCAGATGTTCGTGCATCCAGTCCTGCTCGCGACCCCAGCAGCCGTTCCACTACCCGGAGTAGTCGGCACCACAGCTCCCCTCCCAAAGCAGATGTTCGTGCATCCAGTCCTGCTCGCGACCCCAGCAGCCGTTCCACTACCCGGAGTAGTCGGCACCACAGCTCCCCTCCCAAAGCAGATGTTCGTGCATCCAGTGCTGCTGCTCGCGACCCCAACAGCCGTTCCACTACCCGGAGTAGTCGGCACCACAGCTCCCCTGCCAAAGCAGATGTTCGTGCATCCAGTCCTGCTCGCGACCCCAGCAGCCGTCCCAAACGCAGTACGTACTCCAGCTCCCCTTCCAAATGTGATCTTGGAGCATCCAGTCCTGTTCGCCATGTCACCGATCGACATCATAACCCTGCACCATTCAACCCTGGTCAGGGAAGTGGTGTTGTCGTCAACTACCACACCCCTGTGGCCAACCTAGTACCATCGGAACAATTTCTAGTCTAGTTGTCAAATCGCTGCGTGTCACACCGGCTAAAAGGGAAAGAATCCTGGAGAACCTGGAGCTGCAGCGAAGTCCAGTCGCCTGCTCTAATTCGCAGAGGAAGGACAAGGCTGCCCTCACCCCCACACGCAGTGACCAAAATTTGAACGAGCAACAAGCCGATCACTCAGCCGTACCCTCCGGCTCCACTAAACTGCAGCATGTCACACCGGCTCGAAAGCAACGGATACTGGAGAACCCGGAGCTGCAGCCAGGTCCATTCGCGTGCTCTAATACACCGAGAAGTGACACGGCAGTACCCTCCAGCTCCACTAGTAACGCAACATCCAAACGTGAGTCAACACAACTTGAACTTGTTCCAGGAGTACTAGGTTGGCCCAGGCTTTGCCTTGATCATGTACGTCACCAATCATGTACGTCACATGAGCGTTCTTGTAATGTCTTCTACAATGATATTAATACTCCCATCTGCATAGCTTTAACAACTAACATATCAAGACCCACATCATATGCACGCCTTGGTTAGTGTAATTTAGCTTTAAACATACTCAGGAAGGGTAAGGAAGTCAATAAATCAAAGATCATGTACGTCACCGATCATGTACGTCACGTGACGTACATGATCGGTGTTGTAATGTCGTATACAATGATCTTAATACTCCCATCTGCATAGTTCTTACAACTAACATATCAAGACCCCCATCATAGGTACAACTTGGTTAAATTAATCTAGCTTTAAACTTACTCAGGAAGGGTGTGGAAGTCAATACATGAGCGATCATGTACGTCACCGATCATGTACGTCACCGATCATGTACGTCACCGATCATGTACGTCATGTGACGTACATGATCGGTGTTGTAATGTCATCCACAAAGATCGAAATACCCGCATATGCATAGTTCTTGGCATCTTAAATTGTGGTTTATACATGCTCAGGAAAAATAAGCAAGTAAATACATCAAAGATCCTGTACTTCACCGATCCTGTACATGTCTTACAAATGTGCCTTGATATACATGTTCATTTTGGTTTCTTTCATAGCACACGCTTGCCCCGTGACTTTGCCGGTGGGCTGGACCAAGCTGCCCTCACCCCCGCACGCTGCGCCCTCTCTGGAGGAGGGCGAGGTTTTGCGCAAGCTAGGACGTATGCGTCCCAAAACCCCGCCCTCCTCCGAGTCGTCAGACTCCGGAGACACACTAAATTCCGGGGACTTCTACCCGGTAGCAACAAGGTGGGTTAACAACAATTATGTATTTTGAACATTATAATTAAAAGAACTGCACTTAAGGAATGCCTGTTTCTGGCTGTTTGCTCTCAGTTAGACAGGGTTGCCACTGTCAGGGAAAATGTCATGGACAATATGTTTCATTCCAGGTCAGGTAAATGTGCGGGAATTGCCGAAGTCTTTGCAATACGAAAAAATTCACCTGTCTTCTTTGAAAAAAGCCTATTTATATATTTTATTAAGAGAGAAAAATATGTTAATGCTCAAAAAGGAGGAGGTACATATTTTGCGCGCACGCGATACACAATACCCTTGTTGTACAATAATAATCACTCGCCAATTACAAGAAAAGTTTAATAAGTAGTGCTTAGTCATAGTTTGAGGATATCTAAAACCAAGGGGTTTATGTCGTGATTGTACGGCAACCTCGATATTATGTCTGCGATATGTCACGGAAAAGTCTAGGAATTTAAAACTACCTTGTCATTGGCTACCCTGTTATACTTCTAGTGCTCTAAGTTTGTACATGTTATTATAAGTAGTACCCTGTCTCAGGTTAGTGAAAAGTGCCTGCCTGCCTGGAATCATTTCTATAATTGATAAGCTATACCCTCTCTTGGGGTGGTTAATACTTTTCTCTTCTTCGTCTAATAATGTATCAAATTAATACGACATTTTGAGTAGTACACTGTCTGGTGTGAAATAACTAACTACCTGCTTTAAACAAAAAGTGGACTGGATATATATATATATATATGATGTGGTTCAGAACTAAATATATGTATACATGGAGTTGAGCACAGCAAAATCCACATGTCCCTTTTTTCCCCACCGAATTTACACAGCTAACCAACGTGTGTGACACGTGTTGTTTGCAGGACAAGATCGAACGACGGACACGAAAATTATCGCCACGATCCCACCGACGTGCTGGAACTAATAATGCTGGCGAGGGCCGGAAAGGATGACTAACATTTTTACTGGACATCGATTCTCTGTCTCTTTGTAGCTCTATAGTGATCGATGCCCAGTTTTATACTTCAGACCAGTGGCTCATTTTGGCTGTTTTTCGCCTCACAGATTGCTCCTAGCGCAAAATCCTGACTAGGTGTCAATATATTCTCTATGTCAATGTGTAATATGAGGGTAGAAAACAGTGGAACCTCAGTTAGAAAAAATCCTACTGAACAGTTTTTGAGAAAATTTGGGTTTTGTTGCCCTTTTTTGCTGTTTTTAGTACATTTCCTACATAACCCGTGAACGTCAGCATTTCTCAATTTTCAGGTATTTAGAATTAGAATTTGACATTTTTTTATTCGCAGTAGGATTCCTGAATACCGAGCCATTCTACACAGGGTGTTATTTTGAAAAAATATAAATCATTTGATAGTGTATTTGGTCTCCGAAATAGAGGGAGTTTGGTCATAGTTTAATTGATTGTTGACAATCCAGTCAAGGGCTATTAGGTTCAGTTCAGTGCAAGTTGCAAAACAAGTGACTTGCACTTTTTAACTTGACCTCATGTCCACTATGTAGGTCTTCACTATGCATGGGTCTATCCAGAGTCCATCAATGGGATCACGCATGGAGGCAGATTCCACAGCTTTTGGCGAGAAAAAAGTTCAAAATCGCAAAGAAGTGAAATTCGCCTAAAAAACCCCTATTTGGCGAGAAAAAAGTTCAAAATCGCAAAAAAGTGAAATCTGCCTAAAAACACCTAATTTGGCGAGAAAAAAGTTCAAAATCACAAAAAAAGTGAAATTTGCCTAAAAACACCTGATTTGGCGAGAAAAAAGTTCAAAATCACAAAAAAGTGAAATTTGCCTAAAAACCCCCTATTTGGCAAGACAAAAGTTCAAAATCGCAAAAAAAGGGAAATTTCCCTAAAAACACCCTATGACTGTAGCATGAATGCAGACACACATGGACACAGACTAATGTACACCCACACAGACATACACATAGGCATGAACATGGCCCTCTCCTTCATATAGCAACCTATGTATTTCTACTTTGATGAGACTGAATATAGCTTTCTGTTAGAAGGACTCTGATACATGGATGTCGATGTCCAGTTTTAGATATATACCCATATAGTGCATTGGAGTGCTATAATATTGGACTGCTGTATATTTTCAATATCTGTTCAAACATCGCTATTTGTGTGTGATTGGGGAAATTTCTTAATATATATATCGATCTGTGATTTGTACGTAGGTTTTACAGTGCCCTACTGATTCACTAGGGGACCAACGGGAGCTATACTTTAAATGTACATATAAATACATATATATATTTGTCTTTTTAGCCGAGTCGCCGATAATGTACGTCACTTGATTGGCACTCTTTATTTCACAGGCATGCTAACTCCGCAGTTTTCTCTGAATTCTCACAATTTTATTCCTCCAAATTGGTCATTCTCTGGTTACCTTTATGTGGGGGGGGGGGCTTGTCATTTCCTCAGACACGAGTATCAAAATATATGAGATTTCATGCACCAGAATGCACCATTTCAGGTCAAGATTGGCAAATCTTCCCATAATATTCCCCAGAAATCATCCTGGGCTCACGTGACGTACATGATCGGTACTGTGCCTTTACATGTATTTTAACCCCAAGTGTTTTGCTTTTATATGTTGGTGTAACTAGTGGACCGAAGGAAGCTGTGTTATTTATAACTGTATTACTAATATATCTGGATAGGTCTGTGACCAGTGGTGATTCGGCGATCATGTACGTCACGTGACGTACATAATCGGTACTGTTCCTTTGTATTTTAACCCCAATTGTGTTGCTTTTATACGTTGGTGTAACTAGTGGACCGAAGGAAGCTGTGGTGTAACTGTATTATTAATATATCTGTGGTATAACTGTATTACTAATATATCTGGATAGGTCTGTGACCAGTGGTGATTCGGCGATCATGTACGTCACGTGACGTACATGATCGGTACTGTTCCTTTGTATTTTAACCCCAATTGTGTTGCTTTTATACGTTGGTGTAACTGGTGGACCGAAGGAAGCTGTGGTGTAACTGTATTATTAATATATCTGTGGTATAACTGTATTACTAATATATCTGGATAGGTCTGTGACCAGTGGTGATTCGGCGATCATGTACGTCACGTGACGTACATGATCGGTACTGTTCCTTTGTATTTTAACCCCAATTGTGTTGCTTTTATACGTTGGTGTAACTGGTGGACCGAAGGAAGCTGTGGTGTAACTGTATTATTAATATATCTGTGGTATAACTGTATTACTAATATATCTGGATAGGTCTGCGACCAGTGGTGATTCGGCGATCATGTAAGTCACGTGACGTACATGATCGGTACTGTTCCTTTGTATTTTAACCCCAATTGTGTCGCTAGCTAACATTTCTACTAATTGTACTAATGAATATATATGTGCTTCAGAATAATAATATATCTGGATAGGTCTGTGACCGGTGGTGATTCGGCGATCATGTACGTCACGTGACGTACATGATCGGCGACTCAGGATTTCTATTTAAACCCCAATTGTGGTCCGTTTCTACTTATACTAATTTGGTGTGCTGCCTGATACCTTTTGCTAGCTAACATTTCCACTAATTGTACTAATGAATATATATGTGCTTCAGAATAAACAGTTTTGTAATTCGGTGGTAATCAGTATCTGCTTCACTTGTTTTATCTATTTATACTCTTGCAACTATGTAGTATCGAGAACAGTTACCAACACATTTACATGACCAAAAATAGGCAGGAAGGAGCAAGATTAAAATAACGCTGGCATAACATTTTTTATTAGAATTTGATAGTGTAAGCAGTCACAATCATTTCCATAAATTTGTTTACGACTTACCAAACTTCTTTGCACCATTTGGCAGGAAATTGACATACGAGGAGGAAGATGCAGCGACATGTGACGAGGAGCCGGCCACGCTTGAGATGGCTGCAGAAACTTTACCAAAGGGTGCATACACGGTGTTGACCTTGGATGCATACCTGAGGGAAGTTGCAGAAGGTGAAGGCTGCAGAGTACTGGACAAGGAACCGACAACCCACTCTGTGCTTGAAGTTAGTCTGAACAAACCAGTCATACTGACTGAGCAGCCCAACCCGACCCCTGAGCAGCCGGCTGACGATCCAATGGGGCAGGACAGCCATGAGGTGCAGGTGGCGCCTACACCGACGGACACGTGCACCGTCCAGCCGATCGCCCCTCAGCCCAACCCGACCACTGAGCAGCCGGCTGATGATTCAGAGTTATGGCAACAACATCTGTTATAGACCTTAAGCCGAGGACTTTTTTGGTACCAATGAAGTGTAGTAAACCAGACTTTGTTTTTTGGATTTGTATATGTCTAAGGTACCCAAATCACTTTGCTTGACATCTGGGTTGCCCAGCTTAGCTTCAGAATCCTATGAGATGTACGGTGACATCACCCTTTTTTCATATTCTCCCGCAGGCAGGGTATCAGTCTGTATACAAGTTAATATTTGAGATAAAAATCTAAAAATAGAACCGAATCAAAGCTCTTGCATAGCTTTTCATCTTAACATCTTTATATTGTAATTTCTTTATTTGCATATTTAGAATAATCATTAAAAAATCTTTTTTTTAATGAAATATTTCATGAAGTTTATGCTACGAATGAAAAAAAACACATAATATGCAGTCTTACCTATTTATGGTTACATTAAAATAGTTACCTAGTATGTCATGTAAAGTAAACAACACCTTTCAGCGCTGCCACAGTGTTTTTATCATATGATTGAGGCTATTTCTGTGATGACAAAAATATGCTGATATCTGTGTAGGTAATGCTATATTGTTCATCTAATCCTTAATAAGCAAAATTAGAATAAAATATTCAAGATAAATGAACCTAAGTCCATGTCTCTTATGTTGATATCCTCCAATGATAGTTTTCCTATATATGAATGCTAAATGATAACCCTAAATGTGATGATTCTAAAATCTCCCCATTGTGAATTAGGGACCCACCTGATGAAAGCAAATGGGTATAGAATAACTTTGTTAAGAGCCTCCCATGATCACAATGGACATATTAGCCTGTGTGAGGTTTTTCGGCTGGGTGGGTTATCATGCATGTCTTTAAGCTAGATATAAAGAGTTGAGAGCATTGAGAACACACGTGAGGCTTTTCTCCTCTGTGGGGCATATTGTTGTCTCTAGGTGGCTTGCCTTTATAAACTGTTTACCACATTGAGAACATTTCTGACGTTTCTCTCCTGTTTGTGTCATTGTGTGTTGCTTTAAGCTACCTGCCATTGTATTTGTTTATAACATTGATAACATGTGTGAGTTTTGCCTTCTGTGTATGACCTCCTGTGTTTCTTTAAGCTACTTGCCCATGTAGACGCTTTACCATATTGATAACATGTATGGGGTTTCTCTCCTGTGTGTTATCATGTGTTGCTTTAAGGACTATATGATGCCTTAGTGTATCATAGCCCTGCTTGCCATGATGCATGCAAGTAACTCGCCAGTGCTGCAGTCAAGCATCATCCCGACCATACAGGGTTGGGACAGTCCCAAAGGGCCAACAGGATGCATCAGTGCAGCACTGGCAAGTTACTCTTCAGGGCTGCATTCATGCATCATGACAACAATTTCATCTTTTAGAAACATGCTGTCCTTAAAGGGTTAAGCTACCTGCCGTTGTAAATTGTTTACAACATTGAGAACATGTGTGTGCTTTCTCTCCTGTGTAAGTCACTAAGTCTCTCTTTCAGCTACTCCCAGAGATCAGGTAAAACTAGCACAAGATAGCACCCAGTGATCTTGCTGGGTTTCGTTGGAAATATGGCGATAAATAATTCTCAATCTATTACCATTATATTATTAAAAAGGCCTGGTATGTTCACATTCATTGCCTAACCAAGAAGTTAGCATAGCCATATCCCTGAGAGGTGCTGCCACCTAGTGGACAAATCATCAGCTCATCAGCTTGGACCTATGCTAAGACATAGGACTACAGTGCTGCCAGTTGTGGCGGTGGCATATTGTGAATATATTCCATTTTTCTAAAGATTTTACAAGATTCTGAAGCTAAGCTGGGTGACTGACATGTCAAGCAAAGTTATTTGGGATCTATAGACAGATATCAAGCCAAAAAAAGTTGTCTGGTTTAATACTTTTGATTGGTACTGATCCACTTTAGAAGATCAAATGGGCTCACGGTCTAATACTAAATAGCACTATGTAGGTAGTTTGGTCAGAAGTACTGATACTCTGAATATCACTTATATATGGATATTCAAAGTGTATTATGAAGACATGTATGTACAGCAATAATTATAGTAATTCAGCGACTATTGGGAGAATTAAAAGGTATTACTGAGAGGTTTGGCCTCATCCTGTGCCTGTCATTTACCATGTAGCAGCAGGCTAGCAGGGCACACAGGGAGGCCTCTATGACCCTCACCCAGCGAGGCCTGCAGCCAGGGCCTTGGCACACATTTCAGAAGCGGTCTCTTTTTTGCCTATATATTGTTTTTAAACGGTTTGCGGCAAAATGTGGTTATACATATAGGGTTTATCTGATTTTATATCATAATATTGTGGGAGTAGCGGCGGAGGCGCAGAGCTACGCCCTGCAAGTTCCAACATTGCGGGGCGGTAGTTCCGCAAGGGGCCACGGGGCGCCGCGCCGCCAATATAAGGCGGCGAGACGTCCCGCTGAAGTCAGTATCCCATACTCCAGATTGGGAGACAGACGTGTCTCGGGTGCTCTACAGCATTAGTATCCCTATACCTAAGCTGTAACCTATCCTGGTATCTCTATACCAGTGTCTGTTATATTCTGAGCAAGGGGATGGTCCTGAGATCGGCTTACGTCAGACGGTAACCATTAGACTGCTATGGCTTAACTCCCCTCCATCTTACTTCCTAAAACTGTCAGTTCCCCTTCAGAAAACTGCATCAACGAATAAAATAAATGATAGCCTTTATTGAGATTAGAATGAAATCGTCTGATATGAAAAAAGAACAATGTGGTAAGACAACCCAACGGTAACTCGTACAGACATTCTATATCCAAAAAACAGACCTCATTAGTTCCTGCAAAAGGTTTGAGCACTTCCAACTATGGCTGTCATTGATAATAATGGGGTCTGGTAATTGTACAGGTGTTCTGACAGCAGACTAAAACCCTCATCACTGTTGAGGGAACATGGGACATGTGATGCTGTATTCTTTATGTAGACCATTAATCCCTAAGTTACAATGCTAACCATTCCCAGGTGTCCTTTGGAGAACTGTGTGAGCAAGATTCCTGTAGATTGAACATGGGACATGCAATGCTACATTAACCCCATGTAGGTGTGCCCAAAAGGATTCTATTTGGCATATTTCTACACATGAGTTCACTATGAAGAGGCTTTTGGAGAAGATTTTCAGAAAAAGATTCATGGTATTTAATTTGGCAAAAAAAAGCATAGTTGTTGCTGTTAAGTTGTCAGATTTAATTTCGATTTCGTTTCAGAAACTGTAGGTTATAACTTATTTCTTTTTTGATAGGAAATCTATGTCTTTCTAAGTTATGTCAACACACTCATACGTGAAACCAGTGCAGATCGGTCAAATTTGTAATGTGATAAATTGTACATTTTACAAAGGAGCTTGTATTATGTATTACTCATATTCACCATTTTGTAGTTGGAGGGTTCTATCCCCTATTATGCATAATGCATTTATAGTTGCTGTCATACGGGTTGGATGAACATACCTATTGTTATATCAAAGGCCTTTTCATGAATTATCCTTTGTTTAGTTATGAGTTTGCCATTTGTACTGTTTTCGTGTCAAATAATAAACTGTGTCGATCCTCCTCTTCCCATGTCACACATATACATGGCTTTATCGTGTGTGACTGTGTCCTGTTTCCAGTTGAATCGGATATTAAGAGATGCAGTCAGGATTGAACAGACATTTTTAAATATTGTAGCCATAGAACAACCTTGCATTGTTATTAATACACTAAGTTAGAAAGTGCTTCTTTCCAAGGAAGATGGTGGTACCAAAACCAATGTGAGACATTCTCCTGAAGCAGAATCCATGTTGGTAGTGGAGCATAGACTAACGAGGTGCTTCTCACATTGAGCAGCGCTCAGGCTGCTAGGATTCACTCATGGCTGAGCAAAGGGAAGGTTAAGATTTCTAAGGTGGGACAAAGAATACCATTAGGCAGTGTGGAAAGCCATAGGAATGCAGGGCTGTTCTCCCTGAGCTGCTCTTGTGTATAATAATAGCTGCATGGTCAGACAAGCGTGAATCTAGGGGATGCTGGATGTATTGCTCGCCTTGATGCTGTCTGTGAGATTGAGGCTACAGAGCCCAATGGTATGGGTACATGCAAAACCTCATGTTAATTGTTTCAAGCAAGAATACTCTTTGCACTTTGACTTAATTAGTTTTGTACCTTTTCAGATGTCTGTTAACTATTTGAAGTATACATTAAATATTTCAAGGATACAATGGATCAATTCGATTGTGATTGTGTGTCAAAGGGGATCACCTCTGGCCCCTACACATTTCTTGTTTTCCTTTTCCTGAATGACTTCTCTTTTCTTGAATGGATTTATGTTACTGCTTTAAAAGGATAATGATTGTTATCTGCACTACTTCAACACTTTGTTAAGAGTTGCTGTTTAGTAATGAAATTGTGATGAACTGTTTGGTTCTCATTTGTCATAAATGGGTGCATGGCAGCAGACAAACTGTTTCATTTTCATGTTCACACCGCTGAGAATTTGATATAAACAAAGGATTTTTTATTGAAATGGTCCTATTCTATTTTACAGCATCACACCTATTCTGGGATACTGCTGACCTGATTCCCCCATCTTTCCTTCTCCAGTGTCATGGCAGTGAGGCATTGAGGTAGTATCGTCTGCCATCCTGCTATTACCGCTAGCTATAGTGCTTCACTGTATATACAGAGGAATAAACTGACTGATCAGACAGATGCCTGCCAGGAAGGTCTTAAACTTATTAACCACTGACATGCAAGGTTGTATTCCTGTATCTTATTCCATGCCATGCAAAGGCACTTTGGACCATCATTCTGGGAGTTTCCAACAAAAATAGGTTTGCTCTCTGTGTAGAATCCAATTTAATTCTTGATTCAGGCCAAATTACTTTCATCCTAAAAAGACAGGCATTCAGTAGGGACCTGATGGCTTATATCCATGCTATGACCTCTAGCAATCACTGTCCTTCACCCACTTGTTATTCTGCTCTTTAGGTTAAATTGCGTCCTTCTGCCCATATTGGTTCCAGAATAGGTCCCCTATATTTTATTCTAGATGTCAGTTTTCAAATGTCAATCATTGCATTATTTAATAATAAGCTTGGGGAAGTAGGTTTGATGTCAATCTCTGGGTCTCTGATTAAGGTCTACTACATTTGTAGCATATCTTAAAGTGAGGGGACCTTGTTAGGCCGTTATCCTACAAAGCTATATATTTTTGTAGGATAAGGGCAAATTTGTAGGATAAGGGCCTGACAGGTGTTTTGTAGGATAAGGGGACATTTTGTAGGATAAGGGCCTGACTGACAGACCTTATACTACAAACCTATATGCTTTGATAGGATAAGGGCTTAAAATACCTTGTTTATTCATCATGATTCTATTACTTCGCTGACCTTAGACCTCCTCTACAGATCACATGCATTTGGCGATGTCATATCCATATCTTAACATTTTAAAGCTTAATAATGTTACATTTATCAGTTCCTGGTCCTCCTCTGTACAACTTTAAAGATGCCTACTGATCCATCTCATGTTGTCTTATGTCAGAAACCTCTCCTTAGACTTTATCAATCCATTATCCCCTGTCTATGTGTTAGAGGCTTAGCAATATCTTACCTTGGGGCAAACGAAAGTTGAAATCACTGCTTGGTATAATCAAAACTTCTTTGAGAAAAAATGCGATGAGATTCTCTGTTAGAGATAAGTATGTATGTATATAATCATCTGAATGTATATGACCATAATTGTAGATAAATATACTTGTCTCTCTCAAATGTATCCGTTCTACATGTTTACAGCAATGTTTTGTACTAATAAGTGCTGCACTCTTTCGATAAAGAGCCAGCTTTAAGCACATATACTTACCTTAAGTTTGAGGGTGACCCTTGAAGACTCAGGCTACTTTCTACAAATGAACTCATCACTTGCTCATCTCTAGAAAGCAGAGTAGCTACAAGTGAGTTGTAAGGCAGACTTACCTATTTTGGAGAGGGAAATTCCATGTGCTAGCATGAGGGTGACTACATTCATGCTGGAGTCCTACCAATTTTATTGGAAAAGGAGATTTATTTAATGTGAGAAAAGAGAAGGTGAAACAAAGGAAAACAAAGTAATAAAAGCAACATTTTAAAAATGAAATGAAATGTGAACATGCCTGTAAATAAATGCGATCTGAACCCTGCACGGTCCATTTAAACTAATAACATTCATGAACCTCTGTCTTAAATCATTGTCAGTGTCTGGTCCAAATTGCAATTAAGGACATTCATTTGAAACATCTGAAATTACCGATACTAATGCAAACTAATGAGACAGTTATTGGAAACAGTCAACTCAGAAGTTAAGTAGAGATGACTGTAGGGGACATTCAGTTTACTATACTGCAGTAATTCATGATAATTTAACACCTACATGTGATGTATACTATTTGTACATAACTGTCTCTCATCCAATACATCCAGTCTCTCAGCCGCAGTACTCTTCTGATATTTTCATTGATATTCGAACAGCTATCCCCTCTCTTTCATTTCACATATACTCCCTTCTTACGCATTGCATTGCAGGGGACATCACTGCTTTCAGGATGCATTTGCAGATTATCATGTACATGTAAGCTTTACTAATGTGATCCTCATTGTATAACATTCATACTGCTTGAGGACACCTTCTCCCTAGTGAAAGCAGTGGTACTAGGACCTGCCCCCATGCTCGGCTGAGAATCATGTGCTAGGCTTAAAAAACACCCGATTGCTCTCTCTGGGTAGATATCAGCTTACCTATAGTCACACACATGTGGCTCTAAGGGCTACTAAATTTACTGAAGGCGTCACTGGTGTATGCCAGCATTGAACTAAAGAGTCTGATAATGCCATTGTTATCTACAAACATGGCTGCTGATTGATTGTTATTCCCCTTAAGGGTGACCATCACATCAAGTTGACCACATTATTCACCAAGCCTACTAATAGCCTCACCAATTGGTCTGCGGTATCAGTTGGATGGCTGTGCCTACTGTTTATACAAGCATGCATGGGCCGTGTTCGTCACTAGCACTGGGATTCTCCCTCTACAATTACATTTCTGAGGGAAATATCTCTGGTCATATTTTGTGGGAATCATCTACTTAATCAGAGGAAATCCTTAGCTACATTTAAGTGGGTATCAATGTAAAATCGAATGCTGCTAACCAGAGTTGTGAACTTGAGAAGTAAACTTTCTTAGAATTCCATGCAGTGTTAAAAAATATATGTGCCGCGCCCATTATCTATTATACACATTTTATAGAGGAGAAAAGTGGCTTTTCATTGATACATAAGTTGCTGTTAAGCCCCGTGGCTTTTAATGTACAATGTAAGGAGTCTTTAATTATATGTATTGTGGCACAGGCAAGCGAGTGAGGACACTCCCCACAACCCTCTACCCCGCTTTCCCTGAGGGGGGAGCAGGGGCACCACTGGGCTTGTCCACACCCCTGTGAACAAGCCCCGCAGACAAGCTGTGAAAGCTGTGCATGGCCAAGTCGTGATGACACCTAGGGGGTCCATGTAAGGGGTACCATTCAATGTTTACTTTTCTCCAATAGAACCCCCCTTTTTCCATTGATTAATCTAGCATTTATGGTACTTCTAGACATGCTTTATAATTAAAGCAGTTTTATCATCCTAATGACACGACGCATCAATACAACCAAAAATTGTAATGATATGATATTTTAAAAGTTCCTCTGTGGTTATGGTACTATTAAACTGAGGGAGAAACTAGGCTCGCACTTTTTCCCAATACTAGACTCTTACTATAGAGCAGATTCACAACGGTCAGTGAAATTTGAGGTTATCCATTTACACTACAATTTCTACTGTATGTTTTTGGAAAGAAGAACAATAAACTTCATCATTACCAACAAATAAAGACCTAATATTGCTTGAGTGACCACTAATACAAGTGTCCATTTTAAGGTAAGACTTCAAGTGAATCTACCCAACCACTTACACATATATAGAGTGCCAAAAAGGAGGGTGAGCCCAGGATGACAGACGAGCTCTGGTTCGATTGGTTAGAGCACTTTGGTGATTGTACTATCCTATGATCTCCCCTCTTCTACAATCCTCCCTCAAATGCAAACCTTTAGGCCCAAGCCAAAATGGAATAACTAAGCAAGCCTTACTGAATGCTTCTCAACACTTAGAGCGGTTGCCTCTTGTGGGTTTAGCCACTTTCTAGGATATTGCTGAATATTTGCTAGTCATATATTTACATTATCCAGTATTATGATTTTGTTACATCAATATCTATGGCTTAGTTACACCAAGATGCTAAAAGAAAAATACTTGTTTGTTGGAGTCTTTAGAACCTGATTCTCTAAACAGAATATCCAGCAGGCACCATTCAGCAAAAAGGGTTGAAATTTGAAGCCCCCTCTTACAGCTGCTTGTCTGGCATGAAGCTCAAGCATCAACTGCATGAAATTAATTAAAATTGTAGAAACTACATCGGCTAGTTTATTAAATACCATGGCCTTTGCAGTGGTACCACATTCCCATTGATCTTTACAGTGGCATTCTCCCATGAGTGGACAGTTTATATTGGCATTTTATTTTGTTTTCCTCTTGGTATGGTATTACAAAATTGAACAATGAATCAACTTGTTTTTACCAATAAATGAAGAATTAGTGCAACAAAGGCACTCTTATAATTGTCTCTCTGCAGAAAAGACCACCATGCACCTTCAGTGCGGAGAAAAAGCGTAGAAAAATGAAGAGTGAAATGTCCAGCTGAACATACCACATTTATTAGGCTTGCGCCATATCTCAGTCCCCATATTCGTTATTGTGATCTCACCTTATTTCTCAAACACTTTACAGACATTATATCTGGTAATTCAGAAATCCTTTTCACCAAAATCCAAAAGAAACAAATACAGAGATCCACTTTGAACGTTCAAAGTTTCATTAATGGCGGCCCAAGCTGTGGCTGGCCTTTTGTGAAATATGGTCTGAGCCCTACTCATTAAGACATAGTCAATTTGAAAACACTCTACGTATCTTTGTGGAATTCTGTCAATGAATCATATTCAGTCTTTGTCCAAGATTATTTATACCTCCAAAAGTTATTTGGGAATTGTCTGCAGAACACTAATGAGACAAAGATGGAAAATCCTAAATGAGAGAGAATTGACAGAAACTGTCATTTACATATTTATCATCATTGAACAAATAACAGTGACATAGGGTACAGCGTTATGTTCTTAATCCCCATTTAACCCTCAAGCTTTCTCTTCCTAGTTTAGAAATCAAATCAGGAAATCACTGATGGATCAAAAGGCAAAACCGTGACAGTATCAATAACACTGCACTTTATCTTTCCAGAACAACTGTCTTCTGTGTATCAACAGTAGTATACTTATGATCTATCCAGGGATATTCAAACAGCTCCCTATCTAATGTTCTCTGACATGGTATGGCTCATTTTTGACATGCCCCCCTCAACATATTATATTTAAGCCTCTAGATCCGCAGAACCAAAGAAGGGTGTACAAGGTGTTTCCACTATTAGTCCTCTATCAGCATGCAGCTGCAGGTCACAAAGTAGACCCGTTCACGCAAGGCCCTTAACAATCCAGTACTCTTTGAGCATTCATGATACAAAAGGATGCCTTCCTATCCATCAGACATAAACCTTCCCCTCTCCTCCTATATCTATTTAAGTTTCCAATGTGTTTGAAGTGATGCACTTAAAGATAACCAACTCAGCTCTCTTTTGTTTCAGATAGCGGTCAGCAAGTTTCTTCCCACAAGATCCTTTTCTTTTATCTTTTGTGAATCTTGATTTTAGTGCACTTCCTACTGGTCTTTTACCAAAGTAGTTTACTCTAAATGTTTTGGGATGAAAGTGTATTGAAAGAACAGGATAGCAGAAATAAAGCTCAATCTCAGCTTAGCTCCAAAAGTTCCAGTTTATATAATAAGATTTATATTGATGTCCCAGTGTCTTTGCACAAATCAACCCTGGTGATTTTTATTTGAATGTGTTTTTTCTAGAAGATACTCTAGAAAAGTTTGATTAATATGATAGATTTCATTTAGATGAGCATATTGTTAACATGCAGATCACGTTTATGAAAATAATGATTTATTGGCAATAATGTTTTAAACCATAAGACATGAATCACTTTTTATTAGTCATTCTGACCTAGAGACAGAATCGCTCTGTCTGTGAAAAAGCATGAGCAGGGGTTCTTTTTCTAATCAACCACTTATGGCGAGGAAGGAAAATGAAATTGATTATTCTGAAAATTAACTCTGACCACATAATCATCTGTTTATGTTACTCTGGTTACCTTTGCGAATCTTCATCTTACTCTGTCTTAACAAGACCATGCTCTTGATTTTATAATTTACAGAAGTTGTGTGGCAACGGTAGTAGTATTTTCAGCACTAAAGGCTACTCCTTTGTATTTACTTGCCTTTTGATTACTTGATTTCTTTTCATCAACATCTTCCATTAGGTTTTTACATACTGCTAAACGGTATTGGTATAACAATGTATACTAAAGGATAGGGGATGCCCTTCGTAAGCAATGTGAATGGTAGATAACTAACAAACCAGCTTAGCACCAGATATACTGCAGTAGGTGACAGTGATAGGACTATCCGGCCAGATATTGTATATTTCTGTTTCTATTGATGCTAAGTGAGGGGTGGATTGCCATAGCTAGATGGATTCACATACAGTAACTTAAGACATGTACAGCCAGCACTAGGTGGAAACAGTTATCCATAATAAGTCACTTCACTTTCCATTCCCTGTCTAGGTATTGGATTTCCTCAATCTCTACCTAACACTAGTGGTGAGGCATGCTTGTAGTGGTGCCAGGCAATCTCATTTGCTTTCTGGTAATCTCTCTCGCCCACCTGACTCGGTATGATTATATTTCTTTTCTGCTCCAGTGTCTACCTAGCAACACTCGTCCTCTTTACCTGTTGATTAAGGGTTGGCATGTCAAAGAGTAATTCATTTTGTTCTTGCTGCACGTGAAAGCAGTTTTTCACCAAAAGATATTTTTGAAAATGTGTTATAGCCTAAAATGTTACAAGGGATTATACTGTTCCAAGTGTTTGGTTCTGGTTTGGGCTCTAAATCATCTTTAGATTCTAATGAGCAACTGCAATTAAAGGCACCAATGGTAATGGGGATGACAAATAAGTTACGGTAGTGGGTCAGATATTGTGCCAGTTAGGTATGGTAAAATACCTTCTATTCCCACCTAGTGTGCTGCTTGCTTGGCATGGACTATTTGGAATCTTTGTTGCTAGATATCAGATTGGTCTTAGCAACATGACAATAGTTCTAATAGAATCCGAAGACAAAAATGAATCGTCAAATTTGGTTTGAGAGTTTGAGATTTTGAGATTTTGCACAGCAGTAATCAAAGATCTAGGTTGCCAAGGCATCTAAGCTGACATTAATCTTTGATAGCGGTGAATTTTAAAATTATTTAGAATAATCTGTAGATCTGTATTGATTAGAGTAGGAGTATGCTAAAACAATGATAGATATGGGTCTTCCAGACTGTGCCAATTGAGAATTAAATTTTTTCTTGATTATTTCTTTCCCATCTATGGAAAGGATTGTCTAATGATAGAGCATAGTCTACCTTCGATTCCCATCATTTCATTTTTAGCTCATTGGCCTAACTAAACTCATATACTTACTAAACTTAAAGGAATGTATAAGGAAGAAGTTAATTGAGAAAGAAGTTGACACATATCCTGACGGACAGAATGGCTCCCTGCCAAAGGTGTCTCCCTTCATAGTGGCAGGTGGCGGATGTGCTGGTGGGAACAAGATGGATGGTTGCAGGTTGACCTGGAAAGAGGACGGAATAGAAGGTCACCGACACTCACATGGGCACTTTGTCAATCATCTTTTCATATAGGGCCTTTCAGTCTGAGTCAGCGCAGTTCTTTTTCTCTGAATGTATGCCTTTTTTCAATGTGTTTTTCAGCACCTTTAAGCACAGAATTTGTTTTTTTTCTTAATGATACACAAACACACCAGTGTATTTATAATGATGTATCATACAAACCTCTCAGTAGTGTGTTAGCTTGGTGAGTGTTCATTCATGCATTGTGAAATCAAAGGGCATAGTGCTCTGAATAAGTATGCTATCCTTAAACGGTTTAACATCATATCCAAGTCTTATCTTTTTATCTCTGTTATTATATTGGTTTGAACTTAATTGTATATTGGCTCTGGAAAAGAATTTTAAAAAAGGGAGTTACAGGTTTAGATTCTGGTGGCAACATACATTGTTTGGATATTTTGTTGTGTACATAGCATCCTGGGCGTAGTCAAGATATTGTGAAATTTATCTGTCAAATCTACAAATAGATGATTAACACTTGCTAGTGCCATTGTCACAGGGGCCCATTGAAACCTGCACATGGATGGAGATCCATACATGAGCAGCAGACATGGGCCTATTCTATATCCGTTAGAGCACATACAACAGTAGTAATGGGTATTCAGTCTGGACAGTGACCTGAGACTGATTAGACCATCTCCTTCAGTGCCCTTTCCGCACAATGCTTTATAGACCCTGGAGTTAATCTATGGTTTCCAGGTGCCCTATGGAACTAGTGCTGGCTATTGGCAGGATGTCTGGGTATGGCGGACATTGGATTGTATTTTGCATCTATAAGAAGCTTTGTATACTGTCAATACCTAGGGTTATGACTGTTATACAGTGCAGTTTTAAATTTATGTGTAAGCCTAGATGCTGCCTGGGAAGAAAGTTTATATATTTTTTTCTGACCTGGTGTTATGTTAGAATAACTTATTTTATTATCAGGGTTTAAAGCAAGGCAGTGCCCTATGTGGGATGCCTAAATACCCTTTTGCTCGGCAGCATCAGCTTAAGCCCTATTGACCATGGTACAAAACACAGGCATTAGATATCAATAGTCACTCTTTGCTGATTCTTTGCAGAGTTTTGACTGCAGTTAATCCTGTTCGATTTGGAAGATGTTTCTTCCTGTAATCTAATTCATCAATGTAATCTCACGGAAACATTTTTATCGTTATGTATTGGATAGGTAGCATGCTTTCAAGCTATGCCAAACTTTGATTAATTTTGAAAATTGTGGAGCGTTCCTTATGAATGGCATGCCCTCTTAACAAGGTCTTTCACTCCCACAGTCAGGATTAAATAGACATATTTTAAGATTAGAATGTCCTTGCACTTTTATTGATACAGACATAGGAAAGGTGCTTTTTTCCAAGGAAGATGGTGCTGCAAAAACCAGGGTGAGAGATTCTCTTAAAGCAGAATTCATGTTGGTAGTGGAGCAAGGACTAATGAGGTGCTTGTCAGGTAACTGGGATTCACTCTTGGCCGACCAGAGAATAGGTTAAGTGTTGAAATGTTGAACAAATGACACTATTTGACAGTATGGAAGGCGGAGTCGTTACCAACAATATTCATGTGTTGTACCGATGTTAAAGCCTCTGGTTAACTAACGGGTATTTGGTACCGGCATCAAGTTGTTACTGAATGTCCATATTGTCAGGTATGCGGAGCCGTTCTCTTTGAGCTGCTGTTGTGTATAATAATAGCGCCATACATGTGTCTGCATTCTACAACCAGAGTGGGCATCATCAGGTTCCAGATTTCTGTATGCTAATTTACACCTCACAGCTTCGACTCACCCAAATGCTACAACCTGCCCTTAATACTTAAAAAGAATAGGCAATGAACCATCAGATGCTGTGACTAGATTCCTTGATTTTTTCATTACACAACAATCTAGTCATTTTTAAAGTGTTATGTGCAAGTGAGTGAAATGCTAATAGAATAGTATCATCCACTGATGAGACCTTTGTGGGGAAATGGTGAGATAATATCTGCAATACTTTCATATTGTCTTTACCCATGAAGGCAGCTTGATGGCAACCTGTAATTGTTTGTATAAACATCTAGAAAGGTGATTACTATAATTCATAGTGAATATCACCAGCCATATACAACTGGCTAATTTGACCATCTTCTCTAGTGTTCTGCACTGTGAACACTTAATAGACCATGGAAGAAATCCATGAGCATTCCCGCCACTCACTTCTGCTTCATCCAGCCCCAGTTGGTGTGTGGGTGTCTGGAAAAGGCGGAAGTTTGCTGGCAAATTTATGTTCCTGAGAAACTAGAAATCAGGTGTCAGATGCAGAGAACCAGGGAGAACCTTCTGGCTACATTATATAAAGCAGCTGACCCTGACTTGTCCGTCATACGGTAGAGTGTGGTATCAAAAGCCTTGTATGAACTTCCCAACCGGGTAGTCCAACCTTCTGGCTACATTAGGTTGAAATACTGATACATTTGGGCAATTGGAATTAGCTTCACTTATGACGCTGACATGTTAGTGTCAAGGGAGATCAAGACTATAATTTATTAGTGTCTGGTCAGCTATCATATTCCTCTCATTTAATGAAAAATAATAGCTTAACCTTTCTGAGGCTCTGATCATGTGTTCCTTCAGAAGGCAAAATTGCCATGATAATGATCAGTACATTACATTCCATCATCCAATGTATTAGACTGTTATGGAGTTCTAGGCAGTCTATCGTCTATCGCAATTTATTGTTGCAATTGCAGTGACTACATCTTGCCTGCAGGTGGGATCCCACCTAGAAAATTCTGCCAATTGAAATAGGATGTTATTTCTTTTTATGAATCAAAGTCACATTGATTAATCAAGGACTGAGAAGGCCTCTTTCAAACCCCTGGGAAGAAAGTGATTCTCAGTTTCCCCAGACTGATGTCCTCAAGCATGACATTTTATCCTTTTATCGGGTGATTTATTAAAAATTCAGCAGTATTTAAAAAAGAACAAGACTAATCAGAGAGTCACTTACCCTTTCTAATTACCAAACAATCTTTTCAATGTAAAGCATGGAGAAGGAAGTTGACATATATGGCCTAACGGACAGAATGGCTCGCCGCCAAAGGTGTTGCCTTTCATAGTGGTAGGTGGCGGATGTGTTGGTGGGAACAAAATGGATGGTTGCAGGCTGACCTGGAAAAAGGACAGAATAGAAGGTCACTGACGCACACATGGGCACTTAGTCAATCATACAGGGGCCTTTCAGTCTGAGTCCGCGCAGTTCTTTTTGTCTTAGTGTATGCCTTTTTTTCAATGTGGTGTTCAGCCCCTTCGAGGCATGATGTTTTATTTTTCTTAACGATATACAAACATACCAATGCATTAATAATGATGTATCATACTAACCTCTCAGTAGTGTGTTAGCTGTGTAAGTGTTTATTCATGCATTGTGAAATCAAAGGGCATAGTGCTCTAAATGATTATGCTGTCCTTAAATGGATTTCAATTCTAAGAAGGCTTGTACTGTCAATACCTGGATGGTTGCAGGCTGTGACTGTTATACAGTGCAGTTTTAAATGTTTAAGCCTAGATCTATCCTGCCGGGGAAGTTCATCAATGTAATCTCACGGAAACCTTTTTATCTTTATGTATTGGATAGGTAACATGCTTTCAAGCTATGCCAAACTTTGATTCATTTTGAAAATTGTGGAGCGTTCCTTATGAATGGCAGGCCCTCTTAACAAGGTCTTTCACTCCCACAGTCAGGATTAAATAGACATATTTAAAGATTAGAATGTCCTTGCACTTTTATTGATACAGACATTGGAAAGGTGCTTCTTTCCAAGGAAGATGGTGCTGCAAAAACCAGGGTGAGAGATTCTCTTAAAGCAGAATTCATGTTGGTAGTGGAGCAAGGACTAATGAGGTGCTTGTCAGGTAACTGGGATTCACTCTTGGCCGACCAGAGAATAGGTTAAGTGTTGAAATGTTGAACAAATGACACTATTTGACAGTATGGAAGGCGGAGTCGTTACCAACAATATTCATGTGTTGTACCGATGTTAAAGCCTCTGGTTAACTAACGGGTATTTGGTACCGGCATCAAGTTGTTACTGAATGTCCATATTGTCAGGTATGCGGAGCCGTTCTCTCTGAGCTGCTGTTGTGTATAATAATAGCGCCATACATGAGTCTGCATTCTACAACCAGAGTGGGCATCATCAGGTTCCAGATTTCTGTATGCTAATTTACACCTCACAGCTTCGACTCACCCAAATGCTACAACCTGCCCTTAATACTTAAAAAGAATAGGCAATGAACCATCAGATGCTGTGACTAGATTCCTTGATTTTTTCATTACACAACAATCTAGTCATTTTTAAAGTGTTATGTGCAAGTGAGTGAAATGCTAATAGAATAGTATCATCCACTGATGAGACCTTTGTGGGGAAATGGTGAGATAATATCTGCAATACTTTCATATTGTCTTTACCCATGAAGGCAGCTTGATGGCAACCTGTAATTGTTTGTATAAACATCTAGAAAGGTGATTACTATAATTCATAGTGAATATCACCAGCCATATACAACTGGCTAATTTGACCATCTTCTCTAGTGTTCTGCACTGTGAACACTTAATAGACCATGGAAGAAATCCATGAGCATTCCCACCACTCACTTCTGCTGCATCCAGCATCCAGTGTGTGGGTGTCTGGAAAAGGCGGAAGTTTGCTGGCAAATTTATGTTCCTGAGAAACTAGAAATCAGGTGTCAGATGCAGAGAACCAGGGAGAACCTTCTGGCTACATTATATAAAGCAGCTGACCCTGACTTGTCCGTCATACGGTAGAGTGTGGTATCAACAGCCTTGTATGAACTTCCCAACCGGGTAGTCCAACCTTCTGGCTACATTAGGTTGAAATACTGATACATTTGGGCAATTGGAATTAGCTTCACTTATGACGCTGACATGTTAGTGTCAAGGGAGATCAAGACTATAATTTATTAGTGTCTGGTCAGCTATCATATTCCTCACATTTAATGAAAAATAATAGCTTAACCTTTCTGAGGCTCTGATCATGTGTTCCTTCAGAAGGCAAAATTGCCATGATAATGATCAGTACATTACATTCCATCATCCAATGTATTAGACTGTTATGGAGTTCTAGGCAGTCTATCGTCTATCGCAATTTATTGTTGCAATTGCAGTGACTACATCTTGCCTGCAGGTGGGATCCCACCTAGAAAATTCTGCCAATTGAAATAGGATGTTATTTCTTTTTATGAATCAAAGTCACATTGATTAATCAAGGACTGAGAAGGCCTCTTTCAAACCCCTGGGAAGAAAGTGATTCTCAGTTTCCCCAGACTGATGTCCTCAAGCATGACATTTTATCCTTTTATCCGGTGATTTATTAAAAATTCAGCAGTATTTAAAAAAGAACAAATACAGAGACCCACTTTGAAGGTATTGAAGCGTTGGGGCCTCAGGCCGTGGCAGGCCCCTGTGTAATACGGCCCAAGCTCTGCTCATCAAAAAAGAGTTTGTTTTGAAATACTCGAAACAGTCCTTTGTGAACCTCAGTTTTTAGTTATTGTTCAAGATTATTTATATCTTTAAAAATCAAGAGCTATTGGAAATTGTTTTGAAGAACACTATTAAGACAAAAATTACATACAGTTCACCCTAAATGAGTAAGAATTAACAAGAATATTTATCACTCGAAAGTACTTGACAAATAGGGGTGACATTGGGTACAGTGGTATGTTGTTTATCTAGCTAATGCAACTTCTATAGCACTCCATCTTCCCTCTATACTCTTTACTCAGTGCCAGCACATGCTAGTATAAGCCAAGACATAAGAAATTGGATTAGCAAAATAATGTTGGATCAAAAGGTAAAATTAATTCACACTGCATAAAGAACAACTTCTTACTTTGTATACACCTTGTGTTTGAACTGCAGCTTACTTCTGATCTTTTCTGTGCCATTTAAAGATAGGTTTAATTTCCTGTGACATAAGATCTCTCTTTCCATATCCTTCCCTTTTCTGATATGCTCCCCTCAGCATTTTAGACTCGAGATCAACGGGACTTAGACTAAGAAAGGTACACCTAGTGTTTCCCCTATTTGCCCGCTTTCAATGCAGTTGCAAGTCAGAATATAGACCCACTTACCTAAGACCCTTTATAATTTAGTACTCATTGAACATTCATTATACAAAAGAATGCATTCCTATCCATCAGATGGGACCCTTCCTCTCTCCTCGTCCTCCAGTTGGCATAATGCAGTAAGGGTAAGTAGGCCAAACTGCTCTCTATAAGCTGCTCTCATAAATGATGGTATATCTTATGTAAATTCCTCCTGGTTTTAAGACAGATAGTTCTTGGGCCATAACTCTACTTAGGAAGGGTGATGACCATCATGCACTAGATCAACAGAAGGCCTCAAAATGAAAAAACATCGTTTTCTAGTCTCTAAATGGGATATGTACATGAAAAATACAATGTACTACTGTTGTTTGTACTATTTCTATTTCCCCTGTACAGAACACTTTTATTGAATTGAAAATTGAATAGCTCTGTATCAAATCCATGTCATCGTATTACACATAAAGCAGAAGGAGCAAAAAGGAGGAGTTGTAATCATATTTATTTTACTTTCCGTTAATCAATCAAAATAAATATAATTGTAAACGTTTTGTCTGGCCTATTGAATGAAAAAATAGCAAAAATAGATTTCAGACTCAGCTAGGCTCAGCTCTCTCAGCTCCAGCTCATTTATGTAATCGAATCAATATTGATGTACCAGTGCAAGTATGGTTCAATCATAATAGTTTTTATTTCAGTGTGGCTTCTCCAGAAGATGCCCTAGAGAAGATTGGATAAAGTAATAGATTCCATTAAGATGAGTCCATATTTAACATTTACAGCACATTTAAGAAGACAATGATTCATTGACAAAAAGTGTTTCAAAGCTCAGGACCTGAAACATCTTTATTACCTTTTCCCACTCAAGATATACTCGGCTGGTTCAAAATGTCTGTCTCTGTCTGTGAATATCCATGACGCAGATGGTACTTTGCTGATCAACCATCAATTCTGGGGAGAGCAAATACAATGGATTATTCTGAGAATCAACTCTGACAGTGTAATCATTGCCCCATATCACTCTTCTCGCCTTTGTGAACCTTCATTCTACTGAGTGCTGAGTCTCCTTTACCTCACTTTTAAAGTGAGAGGTTGTATGGTGATGCTTCTAGTGTTTTCAACACTTTTCTTTGAGGCATTTTCCCCTTAATTAGTTCCCAATGCGATCCTCATTTGAAAAATCATTCCAGATTGTTTGCCTTTTGATTGCATTATTTGTTTTTATTGATACCTTCTCAATGGGGCTTTTTCATTCTGCTACATGGTTAATTTACTTTATGCCAGTATCACAAAATATAGTAGTAGGTAGAAGAGGACCTTTGTAAGCAATGTGAAAAGTAGAGAGATAACAAACCAGGCTAACACCAGGTAGGCTGTAGTAGCTGATGATCTTGGTATTTTGTCTTGAAGTGAATTATAGCTATAAAGGGACTCTGTAAAGGAGTGTTGCTGGGAAAGGATCCATTAGAATGGTTGTTGATATGTGAGGGTTAGATCGCCAAGTACAGTAACTTGCACTACAGTAGGCACCGGTTGAAAACAGTTCCCTAAACTAAATCATTTACAGTTTGATTCTCTGTTAAGGTATTGGACTTCCTTAATCTATCCCTAAAACTAATGATTCATCCTGGTAGGGATGGCAAGTCCTTGCTGGTAATCTCACCCACCCACCTGACCCCGCTCTCCTCCATTGCCTATACATATAGTAGCGCGGTTGGTAGCTAGCACATGCTTCCTCCTGGTTATTGAAGGTTTGCATGTCAATAAGTATTACATTTTGTACTTCCTGCATTTGACCAAGAACCTGGAAACATTACTTCACTGAAAGATATTTTTGAAAATGTGTTGGAAATGTGAAAAGCTTTCTACAATAATAATTGGCCGGTGTTCTTACAGAAATGTATTTTGAGGTTTGTTGATACTTTAGTTTAAGATTTTGCACAGCAGTTATCAAAGATTTAGGATGGTACTGCATCTAAGCTCACATAAATCTTTGATACCAATCAATTTTTTTTTTTTAGGATAACCTGTAGAATCTTTTGATTGAAATAGGTGTATGCAGAACAATTATAGATACGGGTCCTTCAGATCATGCATATTGAGAATAAGATTTTCTTGATTATTTCTCTCCCATCAATGGCAAAGATTGTCTATAAAGCATTGACTACCCTTCATTTGCATCATTCCATTTCTAGTTAATTGCCTTACTAAACTCATAAACTAATTAACTTTAACGTAATGTAGTGCCATGACTAATCAGAAAGTCACTTACTCTTTATGATTGCCTTCTGATCTTTTCAGTGTAAAGCGCATGGACAAGGAAGTGGGCTCATAGCCTGACAGACAGAATTGCTTGCTCCCAAAGGTGTTTGCTTTCATAGTGGCAGGTGGCAGACGTGCTGCTGGGAATGAGATGGTTCCATGTTGGTCTGGATAGAGGAAGGAAGGTCACTGACCCACACATGGGCACTTAGTCAATCATCTTTTCAACATAGAGCCTTTCTGACAGAGTCAGTATAATTCTTTTCCTCCGAATGTATTCCTTTTTCCGATGCACCTTTATTAATGGAATGTTTGCTTTATTTGTCTGAATGATACACCAATACACCAATGCATCTATAATGATGTATCATACTAACATCTTAGTAGTGTGTTAGCTGGTTAAGTGTTCGTAAATGCATTGTGACATCAAAGTGCATAGTGTATTAGGACATTGTGCTAGAATTGAAAAAGACCAAATAGAGTTACAGATGCCCACGCCCATGTTTGGGCCAGGATTTGTATGCTTAAGGCTTATGAACATTGAATTAGTCCCTCTTGTTAGATATCAGCTTACCTTAATGGGACTGCCTTCTGACATCCAGACAAATCTATAGTTTCTAGTCACAAACACATGATTCTAAGGACTACTAAATTCATTCAAGGCCACTAAAGAGCTCAATTATACTGGTGTATGCCATTGTGTTATCTATGCTCATGGCTACTGAGTGTTGTTCTTCCTTTCCAGGGTGACCATCACAATAAGTTGGATTATTCAACAAGCCTATTACACTGACAAAGGAACTATGCTTGTACTAGATACTAGATTCTTACTATAGGGTATATTCACCTATACCCTGAAACAGACAATGAAATTTGAGGTTGTTCATATACACTACTACTTCTACTGTATGTTTTCGGTCTGTATGTTTGGAAAGAAGAACATTTAAACGTTACCATTACTCACATATTTAAGGAACTTAAGTTGCGTGAATGACCACAAAAACAACTGTCTGCTTGAAGGTAAGTGTCTGACTTCAGGTGAATCTGCCCTAGCATTAGTACACATAAAGTGTCAATAAGGAGAGTGAGCCCGGACGGACTGATGTCAGATGCTTTTCTGGATCCCTGTTATAAGAGCATTTTGGTGGTTGTATTATCCTATTATCTCTGGCTGCACTCCTCTCCCTAATGCATACTTTTAGGTCAAGGCCAAAATGGAAAAGTAAATTAGACTATACTGGACGCTTTTGAACACTTGGAGCTGTCATAGTGCCTCTTTTGCCATATTTGTTTCATAATTTTGCTGCAGCAAGACTCATAACTTTGTTACACCAAGAAGTCTGATAGAAAAATACTTGTTTGTTCAAGACATTTGAGCACCATCCTCTGCAGAGAAACTTAAGCATGCACCGCGCAGCCAGGGGCACTGACATTAAGGAGACAATCCTGAGATCAACCTGCTCCAGTTACTTGAGAAGACCAACTGCTAATGGTGCAAAAAAGGTTGAAATATAATGCCCCCTCTCACAGCTGCACGTCCTACATGGCATGCCTTCAAGCGACAAGCTAAATATTTTATGTTAAAGTTTAGGTGTTGTACGGGCCCCTTGGCATTGATCCCAACCTTATTCCCGGACACTAGATGTAGGTCAGATCAACCTACTTTGACCTGTTAAGCTGTTTTAGCTGTTAGGACAGCTAAAATGCATCATATATTTGCTAGAAAGGTGATTACTATGATTCATGATGAATACCACCTACCATATACAATTGCTTGATTGGACCATCTTGTGCCGTTTACAGGCCGCACTTAAAAGACCATAGAGGATATCCATACCTGCCAGTCACTACTGCCTCAGTCAGTCCCAGTTGGTGTGTGGAGAACATATTGCTATGTTCGATCGAAATATCGGTAATTTTGGCTGATTGTAGTTAGGTTCACTAATGATGCTGACATGTGAAAGTAGGTGTCAGGATAGGTATCATATTACAAGCACCCCTCATTGAATAGAAAATAACCAGCCCTTTCTGAGGGTCTGATCATGTGTTCCCTCAGAAGGCAAAGTTATGTAAATGTTTGATAGTTATCAGTTGGATAGTGTCTTCCAAGGTATTAGACCTTTATGGAGCTCTAGGTATTCCTTGCACTTAATTGGACTCTGCGTTGCATTTACAAAATAACTTGCAGCTCTATAAAAATCCTAAACAGACATTTCCTGCAGAGAAAATTTATTGTTGGTATTGCATGGAATGCAATCCACCCCCAGCGAGAAGAACTGACCTACTAAAGAAATATACTATTTCTTCTGTGGAAACAGAGTCACTTTGATTAATCAAGTACTAAGAAGGCATGGGAATACACTTGTATTTATAATTGGACATGATCATCTTCCGTAAAGTACACTCATTCGACCCAACAAGTCAATCCCTTTAGCATCAAGAAAAAGCCCAAAAATGTCATGATTTTCAGTCATTTAAAATTGTTATTAACGAAATGATATTACAACATTTTTTAGTTGTGGTATGTAAAATCTAGTGAAGCATATTTATTTGGCTGCCATGATTGTTGAATCATTGATGTAGCTGCATTCTGATACAGGCCCTTTTCTTCTGTATTAGCAGCAAAAATAGGAGGATGTCAAACACATGTTTATATAGAGCGATCATTGGACCAAACAACCACTATGATTCAAGTTCAAGTTCAAATATTTAGTTTTTTATAATTGCCATTCAATGCTTCGTTTTGCAGACCAAAGGCTGTGACAATTTACGAAAGTTCTTCAAATGTTCTGTATTATGAAAAAAAAAAGGCAATGCCATTTCAAAACCCATAATGATTGTAAACCAAACTGGACATGTTAAGAGAAGATCAGTAGGAGGTCTAGATACCAGCAGTTAGGGAACCATGGCTTTTGTCCCCCGACTATGAGTAAATGACAGCTTCATTACTACACAACAGATTAACAGACCCTTCTCTGCTGCCTCAAGACCTCACAGCCCAGTATGAACTTACACAGCTCATTATGAAAACAGCCCTTCTTCAGGGAAAGGCCTCCACACTGATAGAAAGTGAGAATCAGTGTCACCAAAACAACTCTAGATAGGGACTGCTAGACTGAATGCAAGAGCCTGCATAGATAATTGCACACCCCTGCCTCACTGAAATAATGATTTATTATGATTTTAGTCAATCCTTTGCTACTGAGAAATGGGGCACTTCAGAACTATTGCAAACTCATATTTCTTATGGGAATTATTAAATAGACTTCATGACCTTAGAAGATCCTCCCCAAATTGTGCAATATATAGACAAAGGTTCACGAGTTTCAGTCTGTTGGCTGGGTTATTTCACGAGTTGACCTTGGGCCGAAATGCGGCCCAAGGGTCAACAAGTGAAATAACCCAGTCAACAAACTGAAATAAGTGTACCTTTGTGTTTATTTTTTATGGTTTTCGATTGAATCTATGAAAATTATGATAGGGGGAGCCTAAAATAGCTTATTTCCATCCCGTTTCTACCTCGTTCAAATGTAAACGAACCGCCATTTTGATGACGTCACAGGTCGTGAAATACGGCCATAGGTTATTTCACGGGGGGGTGCAATACGGCGTCCTTTGGTTATATCAATGGAGTGACTGTATTCCATGAAAAATAAAGATGCAGTGTCCACTTGAGGCAGAGCGTAGAGCCAGGGTCTCCTGCCTTCTAAACTTGTCTGAGCATCATAGATTAATTTGTTAACCATAATATTATTTCTATAATATATAATAATCTATGTATAATCTTGATTACCATAAAACTGATATTCAGTCAAACATTTCTCAAAACATTCGTCAAAAAAGGGCCGGGACAAGGGGCAGAGGATCATATTAAGGTTGATCGCTACTCATAACTTTTCATCCATAAAATTTCCAAAAAAATTTGCCTCAGGTTAGTTTAGATCATTAAGAAGTAGAAAATGTAAAGAAAAGAAATACGGGGGTCCCGAGCTACTTTTTTTAATACAGACTTTTGAAAAAAAAAGTATTTTCCATTTTTGGCAAAAAATACCAGAAATTGGGAAATTTTCATGATTTTTTTTCTTAATGAACCACTGCCCACATCAATGTCATATATTAGATGAATAATCCTATATTGTGTCCTTGAATAGAAAAAATTAAATTATGGTCCAAAAACAACCCTTTTGTGAAAAATAAGTGGTGGTTTTAGGACGGTTAATTCAATTTGATCTTAAAAATAACAAAAAAATCTTTTTGTTTCATTTTCTCAAATAATTTTAAGGTCATTTGCTAACATAAAAAAGTAATTCTAATAGGGGGTCCCATGCAAAATTTTAGGGTTTTGGGCCTTTGAAGTTGAAAGATAGGACAAAAAAGGTAGAAATGGGTAGAAAGCCAAGGATTGGGGTAAAAAGTGTTGATATCCTATACCCTTGGTTGTCTTAAGTACAGTGATGAGATCTATATCAATCTCAATAAATGATTCCAATATTCTGATTTATGTTAAAAATAGCAAATATCACTAGCTCAAAATATATCCAATTTTTAAAGTGCAATAAAATGCTCAATTTTATTTGGAATTGTCCAGTTTTTGGAAATGACTTCGTCTGCATATATATTTATCTATCCTTACAATATAAGCCTACTCTGACAGTTTTAAGCTATATGCCCAGAGAGCTGCCAAGGAGTCCATATTCAATGAGTAGCGATCCACCTTATGAATGATAAAAGCACTTTTATTTCCTTCTTAACAGGTACAGGGCACAGCTTATATAGGGTTTTATCTAAAGTGTTGACAATGCATGACTAATAGACATATTTGTCATACATAATGTGCAAGAAGGGAGAAAAAGAAAAGAAGAGCAGGGTTGGGGGGCAGAGCCCCCCCCCCCCCCATATCAACATTAGATGCCATTCATATTAAGATTACAGGAAAAGTGGGCCTTTTAAGATTACAGGTGGAATGGGTGGCATCTAGTGACTCCGCAGGTTCGTCCCCACGTGCGTCTAATAGACAATGGCCTATATATTTTACCCTGTGAGTCAAAAAAATCATACCTCATCATGATCCGCCAATGCAGCACCTGTGAGTAACTCGTCAGACCTGCATTGGTGCATCATGCCGACCCTGAGATGATTTTAAGGAAAATTTGTGGGTATTTCTTTATATAACTTTAGAGTAATGAATATATAATTCATTAGCATTTCCAGAATTGTGGGTGGGGGGGGGGGGGGAGCGGAGGGGCACCAGATAGTCTGGCCCCACATGTGTAGGGTTCCCCACCTGGCCTCCCCCTGTTCCGACACCCCTGTGATGCAAGATGCATTAAATCAGTATGCGGCCATTAAAGGGTTAAATGAAGCACCAGCCCTTCAATGTGTGGGACCTGCTCTCTGCCGCCAGCGATATTCGTACGAGGGTCTCGTGCGTATAACGGCCGCTATTCACATAAGGAAAGGAGAGAGGCGACGTGTCCACGAGAGAGCAAGGCGACGTGGTGATAAAATTACATGATATCCACTCAACTTAGTCATAGTTTAACTCCCCCCCCCCCCCCACTCTGCTCTATATATAATAGGACTGAGTACCTGTTCCGGCTCCACTCTGGATGTTGCAGTAGGGGTACTGAGAATACACCGGTAACAGAATCAACAGAGAATATTTATGTAAAGGTTAATTGTGCGATATATAGCCCGGGTCATTTGCCCCCCCCCCCTCTATCTTATCTTATCTTATCTTATCTTATGTCTTTAGATACTTTTGTGCATCATCTGTGCATTATCATACTAGTATTTAGAATAATGTCTCAAATGCCATTTCGGCCCTCATGCAGGTCGCATCTCTCGTCGGTTCCTCGTGCAGGTTGCCTCTCTAGCCGTTGCCTCTCTAGCCGTTGCCTCTCTTGCCGTCGCCTCTCTTGCCGTCGCCTCTCTTGCCGTCGCCTCTCCTGCCATCGCCTCTCATGCCGTCGCCTCTCTTGCCGGTTCCTCATGTGAATAAGGGCCACTATTTGCACGAGCAACTCATAAGGATATCATCGGCCGCTCTATGCTGGTTTCGGTTTCATAGGTTTAGACATATCTATTCAAGGAATATCATTCAAGAGATTGTATATAGTATCTTTACGATGAACTGTTGAAACTCGGTTGATAAAAAAACAGCTTTGTTTCTGAAAATAATGCAAACGTTTTGCTCCTCTTTCTAAAAGCATTAAGTCCCTAGGAGATATGAAAACGTTTCTAGAACAAGAAATATGGACAGCTTTTGCGCGAGACATATTATATATTCCTGGGAATATATTGTTATTTGAAAAAGTGTAACATGTAAAATGAGCCCTATTTTTGTATATTTGGGAACGCTGGTGGCTGTGTCTCATGAAGTTGGGCAATGTTTCGTCTATGACCGGGTGCCGTCTATGACCGGGTGCCGTCTATGACCGGGTGCCGTCTATGACCGGGTGCCGTCTATGACCGGGTGCCGTCTATGACCGGGTGCTGTCTATGAGTGGGTGCCGTCTATGACCGGCTAGCCAGGAAAAGGCAAATATAGTGCGGAAGCATACATCTTTAACTATAGAATTGTACACATTAATGTAGAGCTTAGTAAAACCTCATAAAGATTGTAAAAAAAAAAAAAAAAATTATTCCTCCAAACAACTTTTTTAGATAGCCGGTCATAGACGGCACCTGGTCATAGACGGCACCTTGTCATAGACAAACACATTGGCCCAAGTATCCTTTTATTTATATGATGCATGAATCTACATGCATCTATGTATCATCCACATCACTACTGAAATTATACACTCCTGAGGGGTCGACATGATACACCAATGTAGTGCAGTTAAGTGCTTTTTTACATCATGACGAGAAATGACCATGAAGGCCCAAGCATTGTGCCCTCCTTAAAGGTTTAAACAGGATGTGACTAAGGAGTGCCTCACCACATCCATCGAAACTACTGAATTAACACAAACTGGCTGATCTCAGACCCCCCCCCCCACTCACACATACACACACACACACACAGGCCGATCCCAGTTTCATATCCTGGTATAATGACAGCGGGGCAGAGTAACTCTGAGACCCAACCAGAGCAGACGTGCACAGCGAGAAGAATCCAACAGGAGGAGGCCGAGACCACCGGCGGTAACCCCAGCACACCACTCAGCCTACTGAGAGGGGCAGGCCAGACGCACCGGCTAAAGCAGGCCCAGCTTGGTGAGTACTTGGATGGTTGTGAGGGGGGGGGGCAGAGGCAAATTTCAGTTTTGTAGAGAAACTCATGAAGTGAGAGTTTAGGGTGTTCACTGCAAAGTTCGATGTTCTTTTTAGATTAAAACAGTTATTCCCACAAGAGCTGGTTGGTTTTGGGCCATTATGCTACTTTAACCTATTTCAGAATGAAATAACCATTGATGGGACATGCCAGTGTGGATGTGGGATGTGGGATGACAACAGCATAGTGCTATAATGTATACCAGGTTGTTTGTGCGTTAAAGCACCACGCTGCCCTTAAAGGGTTAATGATGTGTACTGTGAAAGTACTTATTTTCACGGGTCTAAATTTCCATGGATGAGTGAAAAGCGGCAAAATCGCGGGTATTTATTTCATACTTAAGCACATAAAAAGTTTTCCAATTCCGCGAAAATCGCGAAAATACCCAGCGAAATAAAGTACTTTCACAGTATATACAAACACAGTGCCATGGCTAAAGAGGGTGGGACCTCTATAGCTTTATAGTGTAGCAGAACTACATATATATATCATGATGGAGAGTGTACACGGCAGTTTACACAATGGGAAAACAACTAATCTTATGCTTTTTGTATTGTTTAAGAACAACATAGTGCTTCACGTTTTAAATAATTAAACCTGAAGAGACCACATCTTATGGCTTTCAATACAAACCTTACCCCTTACTTTCCAATCATAAGACATGGACATAATATTTGAATTCCATCCAACAATGCTTTTCACAGGAAAGGAAGCTAAAAAAGAACGTTTTTGTTCCATTTACCTGCCATAGGTTTCAAAAGGTCACAAAATGGAATTAATTGATAAATTAAATAGAAGTATACTATGGGGGGCTCTGCCCACCAATCCCCTTTTTTTCCTTCTTTCTATTTTTTCTCTTTTCTTCTAGCTATAGGCTACATGCTACATTCAGTTTCACAACAACAACTGTAGTATACTGTAGTGTTCACAAATGTCACAGATGTGTATCAACACTTTCCAGCAGAACTATTTGTAAGACTTAGACTTAGACTTAGACTAAGACATCTGTATGACTCGCATAAGACAAACTGTAAACGTTTGTCTGTGTAATTGCGTAAGCTAGGTGCCATCTGCATTTAAATGTGTGTATCTCAATTAGGGTGAATTGCATCCTTAACATACAAGATGAAAAGAAAAAAGGTGAATACTGTAAGAATGTAACCAACATATATCACCGTAAAACGTCCAGTAGTAATTCTATATAATTACATAATTACTATTTTGCCTAACTTAAAGCCTACGTGTGTATTTTGTGCATTTTCTTTATATTTATATCAAAGAAAATGTGTTATGAAAGCAATATAGATCAATTTTGTATCATAAATGTGTGAAAAGATCCTGTTTTTGCATGTTGTGCCGCCAGTTACATATCACAGTATGTGTACAAAGAGAATAGAAACAGCGTCAAAAGGGAGTCAGGCTGCTTCCAGAATGACTCCCCTCCCCAGGTGAGTCCAGGTCGCCTAAGGTAGCCTAGACGACTCTCTGGCTGACCTAAGGGAGTCACCTGGGGGAGTTATATAGCTCTGTGGGTCTTATGACTCCCCCAGGTGACTCCCTTAGGTCGCCTTGCCTCCCTTTGGCGACCTGGACTCCCCTAAACAGGGAAGTCATTCTGGACTCCCTTTTGACACTGTTTCTTCTTTCTGTGTACTGGCTTTTGTTTCTTTCCCTTCCTGACCAAAGAGCACAAGAAGACGTACTAAGTTACCGGGATGGATCTTCCCGAGACAAAATGGAAGTTATGTGAGTATTTTCTAAGCCTTAACTCTCTTTTTTGTGATCACATGAATACTTTCATTGTGATTTACATCTGATTTTCCTCCAGAAACCACCATTTATTGTACATTCTTATAGTTTGTGCTAAAGTGGAATAACTCTGGGCTAGGGCTGGGCACTTTGAATCTGGGTTGACCCATCTGGGCTCCCACTGATAGCCCTGGACAAAAAAGACCATAACCCAGATATAGGCAAATCAGCTTACTCAAGTAAAGACACATATATGAGTCCCACTAGGCAATGTTGACTGGGTAGTAAAATATTTCAATTGAGCCTTTAAGGACGCTTGTTCCTAAAAGGTGACATTTGTCTTCATGCAGCCCCAGTGAGTAACTCGGCGATGCTGCATTGCTGCATCATGACAACCCTTCGGGAGTGTCTCTATCCTATAGGGTCAACATGATGCATGAATGCAGCTCTGGTGAGTTACTTGCCAGGGCTGCATTCATGCATCATAATGACTTAGGGCATGATGCATTAAGGTATCATGCTGTCCTTAAAGGGTTAAAGTTTATGTGTGTTTTTCTTTCCATGTGTATTCCTAGTTACCCTCTGTGTGCTGCTGCTGACCCTGCACCCCGGCCATGCTGCCCCCCGCACCCTGAAGCAGCACATGGAGGACTGCCTTAAAGTGGGTATATCCGATTTTTCTTCAAATTTTAAATCTTACTTAAATCTATTCCAAACACTGCAAAGGTATAACATTTAGAGACTTGAGGTCAATTAAATGTCATCTATGGGTGTTATTAGGTCACAAAGGGATCTAATGTCCCCCAACCATGGGCTTTTCTAGTGTATTTTCAATGGGGGGAATAAAAGCGTGCACACTTTTATTCCAAAATGACCATATATCAGCATAATCAAATTTGAGGGGGAATGGAACTGATAGCAAGTCAAATATATTATTTGTGAATATTCTGACTCACTTTTATAGAAATACATTTTTTTTCCCCCAAACATTGGATGTACTAACTTTAAGGACAACGACTACGAGCAGCTGCTGCAGACGGTGCAGACCGGCCTCCCACCCGTCAACACATCTCCGCACATTGCCATAGTCGGAGCCGGCATGGCTGGTCTGACGGCGGCCAAGCTGCTGCAGGACGCAGGATATAAGGTAGGGGAAGGTTGCCAAAATTGGACCTGCTCCTAAATTGGCCCATCTCTGTTTCCCTTAGTTATATTGAGATAAAATTTCAGTTATGCCACATTTTGGGTTATTTTAAGTAAATTCTCCACAATCAAATTTTTTGTGTTGCGGTCAGTAAAGTGGTCATTTTTAGGCAAATTGATTTTGGAACCTCCTGATCTTATTTTTCTAGTGGTTAACTTGAGCCGTCCCTGTTGCTAGAAAAACAGTTTTTTCCTTCAGATAATGAGATATAACATTTAATTTAAGGTTTCTCATCATAACATCATTTTTGATGAGAAATACGTTAAAAATGGAAAAATATTGGCAGATGTGGTATCAAATTAAAGCTTATGCTGTCAATAATACAGTCAGCTCGGAATAACCTGCATCATAACAACTCTTGCGGATCAATAAACTCTGAATTATTAAAATGTGAAAATTGATTGCAAATTCTAAATGACGTCCACTGAGGAGCTGGAGCTAACATTTTTTGTTACATTTATTAGACATTCTAATATTCATCGGTGTTCAAGTGACATCCTTTCCCAGCAATATCTGGCAGTATTAGTAGTCATTGTGGTAATAGTATCTCACTAGTAACAGTGGCAGCATTAATTTTAGTAGATATTTTGGCAGTAGCAGTAGTTTTTGTGGTTATACTATTGTGGCCCGTGTTGCCATAGTAGATGACCAACAGCAGTGGGAAAAGCAAGCACAGTAATATGTTGTAGGAACATTAAGAATAGAAATACTCCTACTTTTAAAACCCTTTAAATCATTTCCTAGCTGGCCTCATTGTATTGATTTTGGTAAGCAGGTGTGTAGCAAGCCATTCGATATCAAACTTTGAAGGTTGGTTTTCAGGGTAATTATACTAAACACATTTTTAGTGCACTATTTGTCACAGGTATGCTAAAATTATATGTAACATACACTAATCTGACTAAAATGAATGTCCCCTTCAAGTAAATTCCATTTTGTGTAGCGTTGCTAGGCATGGAATGAAATTGGAACTAAAAATGTTCTCTTTGAGCTTCTCAACCTTCAAACAGACTTTTGGGATTGAAATTAAATGTGATTATAACTTCTGATGATTAGACACATAATTATCTTGAAGTCATTTCCTGTGGAGCTTTTTTGAATCATGTCCCCTTCAAGTAAATTCCATTTTGTGTAGCGTTGCTAGGCATGGAATGAAAATGAAACAAAAATGTTCTCTTTGAGCTTCTCAACCTTCAAACAGACTTTTGGGATGGGAATTAAATGTGATTATAACTTCTGATGATTAGACACATAATTATCTTGAAGTTATTTCCTGGGGAGCTTTTTTGAATCATGTCAATACTCTGGTTATTAAGGTCAGTTGAGCTCTTCAAAGTTGCATAGTTACTTAAAAAAGAATGATTTTACCTGCTTTTTGCCAAAAAAAAGTCTCCATTTTTAGAAACTAAGCATATTTGAAGAGCTCCCCTGTCCTTAATACTTGGAATATCAACATCATTCAGAAATGATGATTTTGTTGAATTTCCATCCCTGAATTCCGTTTGAAGATTTGGAAGCTAGAAAATAATGTTTTTGTTCCATGCCTAGCAACGCCTTATAAAATGGTAATTATATGAAGGAAACATCAATTTCAGTCGGATAGGTGTATGTTACATATACTTTGAACCAATCTGTGGTAAATAATTCACTAAAAATATGTCCAGCTGAATTACCCTGGAACCCTGCCTTGAAACTTAGATGTCGGAGTTTTAAACTTCAATATCAGAGTTTAAGATTTGATATTGCAGTTGCTAACTCTGATATAGGAGTTTGTAACTTTGATATCAAAGTTAAAACTCTGATATCAGAGTTACAAACTCCTATATCAGAGTCAGGAATTCTGATATCAGGGGTAAACATATGGCTTGCCATACAGGTGACCATCCTGGAGGCTAGCGGGCGTGTTGGGGGACGCGTGGAGACCCACAGGAATGACAAGGACGGCTGGTATGCTGATCTGGGAGCCATGAGGATACCAAGTTTTCACCGGTGAGCGCATGCTATATTAATTACTTTAGCATTTAACATGATTATAAACGCGTGAATGAATCTCTTTCCTCTAATGGGATTTTGAACACTGCAGGCTGTGTTTCACAAGATATGGCCAAGGTGAAATTCTTTGGCCGGTTGCCATTTTTGACCGGGTGCCATCTTTGAATGTGTGCCATCTTGACCGGCTTGATAGAAAACAGCTTATTTAGGGCTAATGAAGATTTAAAAAAAGCCCATTTATATCTTCATCTGCCCTAAAAAAAACTTTTCTATCAGCCGCTCAAAGATGGGACCTGGTCAAAGATGGAACTCGGTCAAAGACTATCACCTTGGCCCCATCTCAGGAGAAACAGCCTGCATATTCTTTGCCCAGCACTTTACTTAACCTAGCCTAAGTTATTGCAGTTGCATGGCCCTTGACCCCTAAATTCCATATATGGTGACATGGGCATTTCTTAAAATCGATATGGTGACATGGCCATCCTATGGACTGGTGACATGTGTCATTTTTTCTTAATAACATGGGACATTTGGCTTAGTGACATGAATATTAACAGCAAAATATTGCACCAATATGCACCATTTCAAGTCTAAACATTTAAAACACCCCGAAACTCCCTTTAATAGAAATCCTTCAAGAGGCAAAAAAACTCCCTCCCTGATTGGTATATAGGCCTATATGCTAATAATGGATACCTAACATCATCATTACACTAGTGACATGGGTTTTCTTTAGTGACCTATGATGTGGGCATTTCTTAAAATCCACTTGCGAGTACCCCCACCCAAGGCCCCAGTTGCAAGATAACACTTCCACCATCACCTCCTCTGTTAACAGCATCGTCCGCTGGTTTGCCAAAGAGCTTGGGGTCAAGCTTAACGAGTTCAGGATGTATGACCGGAACACCTTTTACTGGGTTAACGGAATTAAGAAGAAGACATACTCAGTGGAAGCAAACCCAGACTTGCTGAAGTACAACGTGTCCGCACAGGAGAAAGGGAAGTCAGCCAATCAGCTGGTACAGCTAGCTTTGCAAAAGGTATGTGAATAAAGGAAAGGAGTGAGGAATGGAATGAGGCCCTTGACCAAATACACGTAACAATTAACTTGCTGCGTTGGAATCACAAGAAAATTGCACAAATTAATACAGGACACTTGAGCTAACACTCATTTCCAGATGGTAGTTTAACACAAATCCAGCAACGGTTTTTGACTCAGTAACTTACATAATTTTTGGTTCAGTAAATATAGATAGCAGTTTACAAGTACTCATAATAATTGTGTTTACTCAATAGATGATCCAAGTACCTTCATCCATAGAAGTGACATTTTACTCTTCTTATTGTAGGTAAAGGATGAAGTGATCACTAATGGTTGTGAGGCTGCGCTGAAGAAATACGACCATTACTCTGTGCAGGTAAAACATAATGTGGTCAATCAAAGTAGATAAAAGTTAGTGGGTCGAAAAATATAGATCTTGAATTTGGAGAAGAGAGAATTGTATCCATTGTATTGTCAATTTAAGAGACTCATTTTCCCCATATTTTGCTTTGTAATTTTATGAAGCAAAATATTTTAACAAACTTGCAAACATACAATAGATGTACGATGGCGAGTTTGGGTGTGCCGTATCACACCGTGCGATGTGCACACTCAAACTCATCATTGTACATCCAGTTGTATGTTGACAAGTTCGTTTTTAGTTTTATTATACTTAGCATATGACATTTAATGTAAATCCATGAACCTTACTACACGAGAAATGCCATATTTGCTGGAATTGAAGACGTAGTTGCCACTTGTTTTGCGTACCACCCCATCTGTTGTGCGCACCATTTTTCTGCATTGCACACGTTGTGATACAGAGGTCTGTATCGCACACATTGGCCATCTGCCATTGTAGGTTGTAGGAGTAGTAATGTTATATGCTAGGTATAAAAAATAACTACCTGACTACATAACTCCCAATATGTGATACATGTTGTTTGAAGACCTGTTTAGAGGGAATGTCTTGTTTTAATGAACTTTAAGCCTTCTTTCTGAGCCTGGCATACAGTACGCCTTTTCTGTTGAACAGGAGTATCTACAAGAACAGGGAAGTTTGAGCTCAGAAGCACTGAGGATGGTTGGAGACCTCCTTAACGAAGAAGGCTTCATGTACACAGCGCTGACTGAGATGATATACCGTGAGGCTGATGTCAATGACAATGTCACGTAAGGCGCTACATTTCTCTCTGGTTTCTCATCATCGTACGCATTATGAAATTCATGGGGGAAATATTGGCACCTTTAGTATCAAATTGAAGCTTAGACTATCAGTAATGCAATGGGCTAGGGCTATCTTACATTTTACAACTTGTGAAAAACAATAAACACTTTTGCTACTAAAGTAAGAAAAATGTGTGTGAAAAGTAGACATTTTCCTATTCCGCACTAGCAAGATGCAGTGATTCACCCTGGTGAGACCTGTAGCTGAAGCTGGTTCCTGGCCTTCCAAAATATACAGTTTCAGGGGTCATAGATTTTTGAATCATTGGTAGTTGAATATTCCTAATATCAGCTGTCCAGATTGGGGGAGTTGTTAGGACACTGGCAAACCAATGCAGGGGTCATAGGTTCAAATCCATGCCAAGACTACATGTTTTTTTCCTACTTGGTTAAAAATAGTAATTATATTTATAAATGAAAACTTAGAAATGTAAAAATACAAAACCATTTTAGATTACACTATGACTATTTATCTTGTGTAAAGGACCTATCAAATATATTTTAAATTGTGTGTAGGCAAAAAGGCATTGACCTGGATTTGAACTCAGGACCTATGAAGTAATAGGCAAGAGTCCTTACCACTCCCCCAATTTGAATAGATGGCATAAGGACCAACAATAGAGGCATATAACTGAAAGGTTTATGGCCCCTAAAAGTCCAAATTTCAGACATGACAGGAACCAGCTTCAGCTAATCACCTGGCTGCTATAGTTAGCAGAGGAAACAGCACTGGTACCAGACAAAATGGCGCTGTACAGTGATCATCTTGCTAATGCGAAATACATTTTGGCCTCTCAATAAAAACAACACCCTCGTCATATTTTTTAGTGTTTCATGATGAGAAACCAAATTCTTTTTGAGTGGCCTTACAGATTTCTTTATACATTAGAGTTACTTTTTTTATTTTTTAAACATGCCAGAAAAAGTGATGGAAACCAAAGTTGCCATGAAATATCTGGGAAATGATGTTCTTTGCTTATATTTGTAGATGACACCACTCCATAGGCAAGACCAAAAAAAGTTGGTCAATGAATTTCGCCCACCTTATTTTTGGATATTTGTCAATGCCTCATTTTTTCAAAAATTAAGAATCTTTTGTCTTATTCTACTTCATTTTTTTTCTTGATTCCAACACATCAACCAATTAAGTTTCTTTTTTTGCTGTAGGTTGACTTAGAACTTGGCAAAAAAAATCTCAATAAAAAGAAAAAAAGAATTCGCTCACTCGCATCATTTTTTCAAAAGTGAAATTTTTCACTTTGGCCATATGTTTGCACAGTTTTTATTTCCACGTTATCTGTATATGACCTGATACAAATACAAATATAATGGCAGCACCAACTTAATCGAAATAAATATGAATGACTGTCGGTTGGTCTCACAGTCTGGATCTTCTGGCATAACATCATCTAAACATTGTTAAACCATAGCATATGGACACTATTTCAAATGTACCCCCTCTCTCTACAGGAAGGCATTAAATAACAGCATATATTTGTCTTTGTGTTTTTAAGGTATGATGAGGTGACTGGTGGATCCGACCTTCTCCCAACGGCTTTCCTCAATGTACTTGATGTCCCTCTTCTTCTAAACGCCAAGGTCAAGCGCATCCTTCAGTCAGATAAGGGCGTAACTGTGTCATATCAGACACACCAACGGTCCTCTCTCTCAGACATTCATGCCGACTTCGTCCTGGTGACGACCACAGCCAAAGCAGCCCTCTTCATCGACTTTGCTCCAACCCTCTCCATCCAAAAGATGGAGGCCCTGAGGGGCATCCACTATGACAGCTCCACTAAAGTCATCCTCACATTCAGGGAGAAGTTCTGGGAGAAAGACCACATCCAAGGAGGAAAAAGCATCACTGACGGGCCCTCTCGTTACATCTACTACCCCAGCCACAGCTTCCCCCAGAATGAGACCATTGGCGTCCTGCTCGCCTCCTATACCTGGTCGGATGACTCCCTGCTCTTTACAGGTGCGAGCAATGAAGACCTGAAAGAGCTGGCTCTGAGAGATTTGGTGAAGATCCATGGTGAGGGTGTGAGGGAGCTCTGCACAGGGGTGGTGGTGAAGAGGTGGAGTTTAGATCCATACAGCCTGGGTGCCTTCGCTCTCTTCACACCCTACCAGCATTTAGAGTACTCGCAGGAGCTCTTCAGTAATGAAGGCAGGGTTCACTTTGCTGGAGAACACACTGCCTTCCCCCACGCTTGGATGGAGACAGCTATGAAGTCTGCCATCAGGGCTGCTACCAATATTAACAATGTGGTGCGTAAGCAGTCAGAGCCTGCTAAAGGTCCAGCCCGAGGTGAACTCTAGGGTCTGGGCAATCTTGTAGCATGGTATTGACCCTTTAAGGACAGATGTAGCTAAAGATGACATTTGTCGTCATGATACACCAATGCAGCCCCGGCTAGACACTTCAGAGTGTCTCAACCCCATACAGTCAGCATGATGCTTGAATGCAGCTCTGGTGAGTTACTCGCCTTGGCTGCATTCATGCACGTGTTATTGCAGATGGGTCAAAAGGGACCCGGCGACCTGGCGACATGGGCAGTTTTGCAGGGGACTTTCGAACTAAGTCAATAATAATGCAGCCCAGCGCGTGACTCAGCGGTGTTACATTGGTGCATCATGCCCACTCTATCGGAGTGTATCAACCCCATAGGTTCAGCATGGTCCTTGAATGCAGCACTGGTGAGTTACTGGCCAAGGCTGCATTCATGCATCAAGATGACCTAGGCCATGATGCATTAACGGATTACGCCACTGTTAAAGGGTTAGTAAAGAGAATACAGGCGCAATATGTCTAGCTAATGCCACAGAAATGTTTAACTGCATCTGTCAGAAAAAAATAATATAATACAAATACATGTAAAACCTGTATGGCACTCATTTCAGAATTAGCTTGGGCTACATATGTACTAGTAATATATTGAACACTGCTTATATAACTTTCAATGTTTCTCTGTGCTTGTCCATTAAAAATGAATTAATAAACTTTAATTATTTTTAAACTATGACGTTTTTCTTAATTGTGACTTAAGTGAACACAAAAAAGATTTAAGAATCAGCATCTAAGATAACCTGTACATTTTGAGGACATGTCAAACATAATCAGGGTCACATTAAAATAATCAGAGCTGTTATAAATTGCCGACAATTCTGTATAACAGCAACCTAACACAAGAGTACAAAAGTCACCAAAATGATTCCCCACGGCCAAAAACTAAGGTGTTTCAGGCAATCCCACCTTCGATTTTAAAAAACCCAACTAGACTGGGCACAATCTTCACAAATATCATTCTACGCCCTCCAAGGGGCATTTTAAAGTATGACCAGCGCCTTCGGTGACTGGATTATGAAGAAAATAAAGTTCTATAACGCATACATTCATACAAAGTCACAGGGTTATCCTGCCGGCAAACTGAAACCTATATCGTCCCGGCAAACTGGGGCCTATCCTCCCGGCAGAATCCGCCCCCCACCCACCCACCCCTATTCCCATCACCTCCAGTCCATCTAATGTGGAGGGAAACGATGGCAGTGGCCCGAACTAATGAGACGCACCTGAACAGCTTAGTGACGTGATGTTGCTTTTATGACAGGATGTTGCTTAGTGACCTGACCTGACCTTTGACCCTTGCCCTGTCAACAGGGGAGCGCCGATTGGGAAGTTTAGACTTGGAATTCTCAATTATTTAATTGTACTTTAATGTCATACTATGCAGGGGACATTAAATGGGTATTTACTCTGGAATCTCATTGTAGCTCATTCTCATTACTTGCTAATTATCTTATTCTAGTAACATTTTGTTTCCGAAAAAGATGGCGAAAATTCATGAGATTTTCTATCTGTTGTTGCTAGATCCAATGTGCGAGAGTATTTCCAATATCCATTTCCTTTTACATACAATCAACTGCTAAGAATTATTATCAAAGGGAGAAAGAGCATTGATTTTAAAGGACCTATAATATTAATCAAATTTAGATTCGATAGAAAAATCGAGTTAACTTTGCACATACTTTTGGTTTACCTGTTCCTGTCGAGCACCTCAAGGCCGATTCAGTGGGGTGGGTACCAGCGGCCAACTAATGCCGTTTTATATATAGGGGAAAGAATTCAGAGATCCACTCTGAAGCTCTTTAAGGCTTCAGTAATGGGACCACAGGCTGTGGCTGGCCCCTTGTGAAATATGGCCTGAGCCCTGCTCATTAAGACACTATATGTTTTGAAAATTCAAAACAGTGCCTTCGTTAACCTCTGTCTATAAAAAATATTCAGTCTTGGTTCAAGATCATTTCTATTTCCTAAACAAGAGTTACTGGGAATCGCCTTTAAGAACACCAATGAGACTAAAAAGGAGGAGAAGTAATACTAAATAAGAGAGAATTGACAGGAACCATTACTTACATATTTATCATTCGAAAGCCATTTGACAAATAGCGGTGACCTTGGGTAGAAAAGTATGTTGTTAATCTTCCTAACTAATTTTCCCTAACAAAGCCTTCTCTAATCCACTTCCTTCCCTTTTCTGACATGTTTCAGATCTGCAGAACCAAACAAGAGTACACAAAGTGCTTCTGCCGTTTGTTCTCTATCAGCGAGCAGTGGCAGGTCACAATGAAGACCCATTTACCTGGGGCCCTTAATAATTTAGTACTCAATGACCATTCATAATACTAAAGGATGCATTCCTATGCATCATACATAAACCTTCCCCTCTCCTCCTCCACCACTTGGCATAATGCCGCAGTTGCAAGTAGACCAAGCTTAATAATTGTAGGCATATCTCATGTAAATTCCTCCTGGCACCAAGACTATCTGTAAACGATGCATTAGCAGCAGTCCACAGTGAGTTGCCAATACCTGACTGCATTTAAGATCATAATGTTTGAAGAGCTATTTTTATCGATGCATATTTTTTTAGATCATTTATAGTGCCTTAAGGCTTCTTAACTTTTCTCTCAGATTTTTCTCTTTTTCTGTAGATTTTTCGGATTGGAAATACTGCACAACAAAGAACCTGAACTATCTAAATATTTAATTCCCTTAAAGAGAATGTTCTCAACTTTGTTCTCGTCTGGAATGTAGGCCTCGAAACCCTCCACTGGAAAGTCCCTACAGGTATAATTAGGGTTGCCATGCCTTGATGACAACTTAAAGTAGTCATAATGACTACCTTCCTATGCCACTATACACTGATGAATATCCTTTTAACTGTTTTGACCTGTGATATTATGAATACTTAAACCGCTATTATTAAATTGTACATTTCTAGGATTACACATCTTGAACCATCAGAACTGGTTGAGCCGGCATAGGTGGTATTGCTGCAGTGTTTGTAACATCTAGTAAAATAAACCCAGATAACACACCTAATCGCCGATTGCACTGTCACTTACTGTCATGCATATCAACCTCATAGATTAGTAGTCAAATACTAGATGACGATGGCCCGATATGACAGACCCATAACTCTAGTCCCAACCCTTAGGAAGGATCATAACTTTCATGTATTATCTAGATCAACCGAGTCCCTCTATGTGAAGAACACTGTTTCTGGTCTCTGAATAGTAAACTCATTAACCATTTTATATCATAACACATAAGAGTTGAATGAATTAAGAAGAGAATATATATTTGTTTTAGAGTCCTTCCTCGTGAATCGAAATAAACCTAATTGTAAACGTTTGTGTCTTGCTTATTGAATGAACAAAATAGCAATTTTAAGTGAAGCTCAGACCCAGCTCAGCTCCAACAGCTCCACTGATTTTAGTAATTAAATTTATATTGATATACCGGTGCCTTTGTACAATTCAATCATAGTGGTTTTTATTTGAATGTGGCTTCTCTATAAGATATCCAAGAGAAGATTGAATAAAGTAAAAGATTTCATTAAGATGAGTTTATAATTTACATGCAGATCACGCTTATGAAGACAATGATTCATTGGCAATACACAGCCAAAAATAATTTTCTTACCCCAAGAAAATACTAGAATCAAGATTAAATTTTCTTGATTCAAGGAATAAACTCATTCTGAGTTTTTACGTTTATCTTGTTTTCAGATAGGGGAAGCTAAAAAAAATATCTTATATTTTTCTAGTATTCTTCTAGAAACATGTATTCAAGATTATTTTTCTTTAGAAATTTTCTTAAAACTGGTAATTTGTGCACCCAACAAGATTATATCTTACATTCCTGAAATAAGAAAGTTCTATTTCTAGATTTAAGATTGCTATGTCTTGAAAACCTGAAACCCTGAATCCAAAGTGTCAATTAGGGCGAAAAAATATGCAAGTATACTCTATTTTGTGATGGTTATGACCATGCATAATGCCTTCATCAAATTCTTTCCATTGTTTGGGAATTTTATAGGTGTGGAATGTGAGTTCAGTTATGTTCTATAGGGATCAAGTATACATACTACTAAATAAGAATTATTTTCTTGAATTAAGAACATTAGTTACATGTTGTGCCACAAGAGGCCACCACAATGCAATACAACAACTTTCTTATCAAACAGGGTATACATTTCTGCCTCAAAATAAGTCCCAAAGAAACAGAAGAGGGTAAAAATATGTGGGAAAAGGGGAAATTTGTTAGGGATTAATTTGATGTAAGAACCCTTGTTCCAGTGAATGAATTATAATAACTATTAGGGAGAAATGATAAGAGACACCATTTGCTTGGTAATATCATTTAAATAAAGGGAAGGATTACCTGTCCCATTACATGAAAGTGAAATGACTTTGAATAAAGGTCTGTTTACTTAAACTTCTATTGTAGCTACAAAAAGCTGCATTTAATCTGATGAACCTCTTTCTGATGCTCTGGCATCAATCCTTTCTCTCTAAGACTAAATTAAATATAATCATACCCCTTTCCCAGGCAAGAACATCAATCTTGTTTATTTACTTGAATAAGAAACTAAAACTTACGTAAGAAAAAAGTTTTCTAGAAAAAAGGTCCATTCTGTAAGAAAGATTATCTTATTTTGAGAAATATGTCAGGAAATATCATCTTGATTCCATTATAAAATACTTGATTTAAGAATTTCTTTCTTGTTTGTTTTTCTTGTTTGTTTTTCTTACTCTAAGTTTATTAAACTCAACCATGCTTTCAAGTAAAATTTTGTTATCCTACGGACAAACTTGTTTTAAGTTTATTTTACTTAAAACAAGAAATATTTTCTGAAAATGAGAAAATTATTTTTGGCTGTGTAGTGTTTTAAACAACAAGACCTGAAATATTTTTATTACTATTACCACTTAAGATAAAATACCACTATGCTGGTTTGGAATGGCTCTGTCTTTGAATATGCATGAGCAGGGGTACTTTTGCTGATCAACCACCATTATGGGGAAAGCAGATGAAATGGATTATTCTGAAAATCAACTCTGACAATATAATCATTGCCCGATTTCACTCTTGTAATCTTTGTGAACCTTCATTTTACTGAGTGCTTGTGAGACAAGTTTCCTCAATCTATCTCCAGAGTGAGAGGTCGTATGGTGATGCTTCTAGTATTTTCAACACAGGTTTTTTTCATTTTGCAATTAGTTCCCTATGAGATGCTCATTTGAAAATCATTCAGATTTTTTCCTTTTGGGTTGCATTTTTTAAAATACTTTCTCAATGGGGCTCTTTCATTCTGATATATATTTAGTTTAGTTTATAGCGGTATCAAAAGGTCGTCTTCTCCCTATTTGTTTACATACTAATAGGTAAAAGAGGACTTTGTTGAGCATTGTGAAAGGGAGAGAGCTTACTAACCAGCCTAACACCAGGTAATATGTATAAGGTAACAGAGACAGGCATTGTAAGTATATATTTTTATTTTGATGGCACCAAAGTAAGTGGCCACCACAAACTGCATCTTGGTATTTTGTATTGAAGTAAATCACTGCAGAGAAGATGGGACAGATGTTGCTTTTAATTCTTAGCTGTGACTATAGTAGGGTACCTGTTAAGGGACTCTGTAAAGGGATGTTGCTGGGAAAAGATCCATCAGAATGATTGTTGCTAAGCGGGGATTAGATTGCCACTGCAAGATGAATTTACAGATAGTAACTCATGTACTACAGCAGGTTGAAAGCAGTTCCGCGAAATAAATAAATCCCACTCTCAATTCCCCATCTAGGAATTGGACTTTCTCAATATCTACCTTACACTAGTGATGCATACTACCAGGCCTGGTAGGCAATCTCATGTCCTCCTTGGTAATCTCCCGCACCCACCTGACCCGTCACTGTTAGTGCCTGACACCTGCTTCTTCCTGGTTATTGAGGGTTGGCATATCAATTATTATCACCTTTAGCAGTTGCTGCATTGAACTAAGAGCCTTGATGGGTACCTGAAAACAGTCATTAACTGAAAGATGTTTTTGAAAACGTATCATAACCTCAATGATACAAAGGATTCTACTGCAACAACATTTATCAACATTTCTTCAGTAATCATGGGGACATCCACTTACATGGCCTGTAGTGACTCCAGTCCTTATGCACAGACCTTATAGGGGCATATACTGGTCCCAACATTGGTGATACATATGTGTACTGAGAGCTCTATCTATGAAGTTATTTCCTTAAAAATGATGGTTCTGCCCATCAATATCTAGACCATAGGATTATGATATTGATATGAGGTCATAGTTGCTCTTGGCTCCTTACAATCGGACAAACAGGAGAGATTCAATGCAAGAAAAGAGATCTATGTCCTCTAATTCTACAGGAACAATGAAACTATTGCATAAGAGCCTATGATTTTCATAAATTGCAATGTACAAGGTACAATGTAGATTCATAACTTTGGACATAGACACAATTCTTTTGGGGAAATCAAAATAACTACTTTTCTCAAAAGTGGGATGCACAGTATTTCATAACAACTATTGATGCGATCTTTCACAGAGGGGCTCTTATGACTACAAGCCTTTTATCATGGCTTATAATTATTAGAATATGTAATGAAAGGCTTGTAGGTAAAAATGCATATCAACGCGAATCAATTGCATAAGCACTTGCTATGAAACACCATGCATGCCATTGTTGACTGCCATACCTGAGTGGCCTACTCACAGTCTAGCTGAGTGGTGCCACTAGCTGAACTAAAATGTACTAGGCCGATTGGGGCTTAGAACTGTACCTTCAAACTGATTGTTCTCTTGACAGAGATGATGTATTTTCTTCTTGGTTGTGTCATGAACTTCTGAGAATCTCCTGCACCGAATTCCCAGATTATACTATTTTCTTAAAACAATTTTCACCAGACGTACCTAGTAATAATGGGCCTGTGCACTTCTACTCTCCTGTATGACCCGGGTAAAATAACGACTTTACTGGGAGAAACTCTTAGCAAGGGGATGGTCCTGAGATCAGTTTACTTCAGACACTTCAGTAGGCGACCATAAGAGTGATGTAGCCTAACTCCCGGTCATCTTGCTACATTGAAAAGTTATAATGCTATAAGACTACCCAAAGGGGACTTTTACAGACATTCCTTATCCAAAAAACAGGTGAAAGGTTCGAGCACTTCTAGCTACAGCTTTCATTAATTATGAAAGGGGCCTAGTCATTGTAAAGGTAAGTGTTCAGAGAGCAGATTGAAAAAATTAATCACTCTAGATGGAACATGGGACATGCAATGCAAGATTCTTTATGTAGAACATTGACTCGTATGTAGGTGTGCCTAAAAGGATTGTATTTGCAATGTTCCTACACTGTATCTTCTTTTGCATGTCTAAAATAAAATGAACAATGGTGATGCACTTATGAAGTTAACTATGAAGAGGCTTGTGAGATGCTTATAACATATATACTAACATCACAAAAGGACAGTAAGATTCAGCCCTCAGTATAGAATTAGCATTTTGGATCGATCTAGCGGGGCTACTGTTTCATGTACTTTTATTCGGTAGTGTTAGAAATGATATAATACATCTTTCGCCTGCCAGAATCAAGGTGCCTTTCTCACGATTGCTTGTTACCTCATTATCATCAGTCTTCGAATGACAGTTTAGAAGAATGAGTTTCTGGGAGGGGGGTTTCAATGGCTCCTACACGATGAGAATTTATTGGCAATCACTTTTTTCAAGGCCAGTCTTGTTATTTTCCAGCTTCCTGATAAATAAAGCCTTTTCAGCGGTACTGGTTGATTATGCACAATTAATGCCATTTTTCTTAATCAACCACAAATTGCAAGCTAAAAATAAAAATAATGGTGAATCCTGTCCAGCAGTTGATGCTCTGATTTATGACAGCTATTTGACGGATTACTTCATCTGTTCCTTTATAATGATTTTTGAAAGCCAAAATATCATTGAGTTCTTAAATAAGTTATGCACCTCCAATTGCTACTCCTTGAGAGCTAGCGCTCTCAGCTGAAAGCAAAATTTAATGATCAATAATTATTTACAATCAAGTTCTAGAATTTGAAAGACTTAAATACTGCTTCTATCTAATCTACTTTGGGTAATACGAGGTCATTTCCATTGTAGGTGCAGAGACCTACAGAGGCAGCCTGACCATCAGAGGAGGATTAAGTCTGGTCTCTGCTGGATGCTCGGCAGAGATAAGGGCCGAAGAGGGAGATAAGGGCCGGCGCCAGTTCCCATTCTGCCAACTAATGCAGGTGGGGTGGTGAGGGAAACGAGGATGGCAGGGGTGTCCGCATATATACACGTAGGGGAGAAAACGGACCCCTTAAGGGAAGATTGCTAATAAATCAGAGGTACACCCTTAAATTGAAACATGTATCTTTTTCATAACAAGGCATAGAAGTAGATCATCAATGAAAACGATTAGATTCATGCTAGTCCCATTAATAGCTTAGTGGCATAGCATAATGTTTTCTGACTTTTTATATCATTTCAGCTCTATTACAAAACAATATTGTATACTAGATTAGGCTTTTTTTTAACCTTACTAACCTTAACACGTAGACTGAAGGACACGTCAGAGCAGGTTGCTCAGGTCTCATGAGTTTGCTGGGTGGCACCGTGCCATCATTGACCGGGTGCCATCCTTGACTGGCTTGATAGAAAACAGTTTATTTAGGGCAGATGAAGATATAAAGGGATTGGAAAGGTTAATGAATGTTATAAAACTTTAAATTAGTAACTAGTAGCCCATTTATCGGCATCTCCCCTAAATAAACCTGAGTAACTCCGTTGAATTTCATCAACGGCTCCCCACTTGACCTCCTCAGATTTGAATTTATCTGTATTAATACATATGCCTATTGACATAGTTATATAGACACAGAAAATCAATTGTGGCCCAATTGTAATGACTACTACTGGTGGAGGAGCTCTCTGAACCTGCCTTTGTGCTCAAAGGGGAAGGTGTATTTCCCAAGTTTGACCACATACAAATATGGGAAATTCTATGTTATACACTTTGGTATTACATTTGCCTTATGCCAGTAACCCAAAGAACCAGTACAGAGAATGACACATCCTCAACCCAAGCGATCTTTGAATTATAGGCCCTTGGAAATGGCTCAAAAATAAGGTATAGAATAAGTGTACTTGCTTCAACCTGTTTGTGAGCCTGTAGGATCTGACATAATAGGAATTCTGCCTAAATATTTTACATAGCTCTAGTCATTATATGTGTCTAGATTAGGTAGGAAGCACATTAAAATCTGAGGAGGTCAGGTGGGGATTATGCTCTGAATCTGATGAAAAAAGCTGGAATGACTCACCTTTTTCTATCAAGCTTGTCAAAGATGGCACCCAGTCAAATATGGCACCGACTCAAAGACGTTCACATTGGCCTAAACTCATGACACAGCCATAACCCCTATTGTTGCTGGTGGTGGATGTACCAGTGAGAAATAGATGTATGTTTCCAGGCTGGCCTGGATACAGGAAGCAGCAGCCTTGACCAGCATCTATCCTACAGTTGGCGAACCTGGGAGCTATGTGCCTATGTCAAGTATACAGTAGCCCCCATCTAATTTAATAACCTCATTGACCTAGACAAGAATCTGCCTGTATAGTTTGATGTTTATTGACCAATACACTCATTTGAGCTACTAGGGTGATGCAAAAGGGTATCAAGGGAAAATATACCCTGTCCCTAGCCCATACACAGCATAGGGTACCAGAGCAATATTGGGATGGGAGTCCAAGAGTGGAAGCAGGGTCACCGACCCAAACACAGCAGGCACCCAGTCAATCATCTTTCCGTCAAAGATCCTTTTTGTCTGGATGGATCCCTTTTTTTCTGATTGTGTGCCTTTAAAAGGGCATTATTTCAAATTGCCCAGGAGGATTTAATCACCTTTATTTTCATTTATGATTAATTCTCAGTATCAGGTGGAAAAAGGATAAGCTGGTGCTATAACTTTAAGTTCGGTTGCCGCTATTGGCTGTAAATAGAGAGATGCTTTTACTAGTCTATTAGAATCTGTTGAATTGACGCAAACACACAGAAAAGCATGCTGCTATTGGTGTTGACAAGAAGCGGCTCGATACTGCTTCAAAATTCTCCCCAAGGTAATGCACATCCAGAAGTCCATATTGCACTGCCAAAGTCTATCTAGATACGTTTTCCTCCTTATAAAGAAAGCGACCAAATCTATCTGTAGGCCTTTGCTTATTCTTAATAAAATGACATAGACCTTCACTGTAAATAGTTAGTGCAGAGTCTGCTGTAGATCTACAGTAAAATCTGCTGTAGAATGGATTAACATTAGAATGTATTGTAGATTTACAGTAGATTCTATATAATCCAATCAGAGGCCACAATGTCTGAAATGCCTAGAATTACTTTATCCTTGCTGCTCAGCCACAGAAGCGACACCATTTTTGTAGGTGTACAGTAGTTTCCACTCTAGGTGTACAGTTTAGTTTATTCTAGGTAAACAGTAGAATCTACTGTAAATCTACAGTACATTCTACTGTAGATCTACACTAGATACTGCTGTGTACCTACACCAACTTTTTACAGTGTAAAATGCATTAATCCAGCATGTGGCCCTTATGGGGCTACATGAAGGCACCATATGTGGGAGCCTCCGGCAATGTCTTACTTTTTCACCCTTTAATCACCAGCTCCATCAGATATACTACCTTGGAAGTAAATGAAGTCCTCCATGTTTAGTTCCACAGCCATTAACCCTGGTTAGTGGATGAAGCTGGACCCTGTGCTATGAGTATCTATTATCTGGAGATGTCAACAACTCTGCATATCTAAATCATTTTAACAATATTAGGTGCTACTCAATATTTGTAATGTGCTCTCTATACAATGCAATACTTGGAGAGGAAACAAACACAAAAAAAAGCTATCCACAGGATGAATTACTTGTATAGGTTTCAATGGTACAGGGGCCTTGTTAATCTGCTATTACTGCCCTGCCATGCATCTAGCGGTATAAGGCATGAACTAACCATGGTGGAGTTCCCCATTACACATTTACAGTAATTCAAGCACAGGTAGACTATCAAAAGCTGGCAACTCTATGATACAATATATAATATCACTGACACCCTGGGACATGCGGGAACTCTATAGAAGCACATGCAACAAATTCTTTAACAGGTGGATTATAATCTCAAACCCCCAGCTGTGTGTGCCATATAAACATGGACTGACCGCTTCTACAACCAGACCGGTCCTCACCTACTGACTGTGTCTTTCCCCAGTAACACACTGCCTTAAAGGTAATCCAATTACACTGGCATAGATTTATCACTTTTCTTTGACTCAATTTCTCTATAAGGTTTTCTTGTGTGTTGTCGCCATGAGGCACAAAGGTATTTTTTTTCATCATTCTGTTATTACAACTTGTGCCTCTCAGTATGTACGAAAAGGAACTGATTCATGTTATAGCAAGGACTCACGATCTTGAATATATTGATTCAGTCAGTTGGTGGGAAATAAGTGTATTGTTTGCATCAGCACAAAGTATACAAAAATGTTGGCCTACAGTTACAGAGCAGTTGTATGCGGTACTGCTATAGCTGCTATTCTCTGATGAGTGTCTGATGAAACGTCCTCAAGAGTGGGTGCCGATTTCATTTATCTAACTAAAGTTTTCCTCATCTTTGCTTAAGTTTGGTTTTGACAATTCTTATGGCTGAAAACAATTACTACGCCTGTCATCTCTCATTGTCTCTCTGTCTCTGTCTCTGGTTCTCTCTGTGTCTCTGTATGTCTCTTTCTCTGTGTCTCCGTCTCTCTCTCTGTCTGTCTGTCTGTCTGTCTCTCTCTCTCTCTCTCTCTCTCTTTCTCTCTCTGTCTCTCGCTCTCTCTCTGTCTCTCTCTCTTTCTGTCTCTGTCTCTGTCGCTCTCTCTCTCTCTCTGTCTCTCTCTGTCTGTCTGTCTGTCTGTCTCTCTCTCTCTCTCTTCTCCTCCTCCTCCCACCTTCTTGCATACTGTACATACTGCTGACACAAGAAGCAATAAAGATTCATCAATTCCTACTGATCCAATTGTCACTACATAACAGAGATCATGTGACACCAATATACCATTAGTTACCCTGCGTGGGCGGGCGCTATCCCCCGGAGATCTTGGCAAGAAGTTCCATATCAAGAATTGATTAGAATTAGCACAGCTGAGGACATCTATCTTCATTACCACTAACATATGGATATCAGTCCCTTTGTTTCTCCATAGGGTCTAGTTCATCAGTTTTGGAATATATGGCTACTTTCAGGTTAAACTACAAGTCTGTGTAGCCATTTGAAATTAGCTGAGTAATATTTTTGACAGGTCGATGGCAAACGAAACTTTTGCATAGGTAATAAACAACAAGGTAATTTAATTATGTCTTGCTCATTTAATGATCTGTACGCCTGGCATAATATAACACCATAGCAGACTTCTATATAATGAGCTCTAAAAACCTCTATATAGAGAGCTTATTGTCAGGAGGCAGACTCCTTGCCTCCCTTGCTAACAAATTCATATTTGTCTAGGAAGAAGATCAGCTTTGGACAAATGAGCTCTGAGGCAAAACAAAATCACATTTTCTGCATAGGGATATCCTATACTTGACATTCTGGATGCACATTATTCCTGTAAGTAAAGGCCAATCTGGCTCTAAATTCTATGATTCCGTCTATTGAAATAATATATTATTTGTCTACTGTGATGAGGTATTATCACCCTACTTTTATTTGAAGGTCTATCTTACTTACATATATGTAGTAAGCCAGTGGCATCGTTCAAAATAAAGTGCTGAATTTATTCCCAACACACTTAAAAAGTAAACTTGTCTCCAGATTTGTCTAAGTCACTGTCATAAAAAAACGAGTAAAGGTTGTTTAACCTATCAGGTTACCATCTCACGAACCTGTCTCCAGATTCGTCTAAGTGACAAGGAGTTGTCAGATAAAAGACAGACTCGGCATGCCAACCAAAAACCTGGCATTTGCCGGCTCCAGATTATATTTGTGAGATGGTAACCTGATAGGTTAGACAGCCTTTACTCATCTATTTTAGGACAGTCACTTAGAACAGTCTTGAGACTGGTTAACTTTTTCAGTGCACTAGATGCCAATAGCAATAGGACAGATTCATGTAGCACCAGCAATGGCGGCTGTCTCCTTGGTTACCTCTGGTGTGTTATCCTATTATCTCAAGCTGGTGCAAACCGCGCCCTAATGCCAACATTTAGGCCATGCATGGAAGCCGAATGGACTAGCAAGCAGGCAATAATGGAATCTTCTCCACGCTCAGATCTGTTGTCTCTGGTTGTACAAGCTAGAGTTTCATATCTACTGCACTAAATCTAGTCATTTAGGAGGCGGACCATGCACCTTTTCAAGCATAAATATATTCGATATTGCCATTTAACATGTACATTTCTTCAGCATCATGATGGTATCACCCAACCCTTGCCTGTGATTGTAGTAATATCAATAACTGCATATCCATGAAATTATTTAGGTTTGTAGGCAATATGACAAGAGCAATTCAGGAGTCAGATGACAGTTGAAATACAAATTTATTTGAGTGCTTGCAATGACCCACACTAATATTGCTGACTCTTTGGTTTTCAAGTTAATAAAGTGTTTTTATATTGTATATGCTACAAGCAACTTAATTTCATTTTAAAAAGATAGCTGCACTAATAACGGTGACATTTTGGTGGCCAAGGAGAATAATTGCCCTTATATTTTGTATACGAGCAACTCTCATTCAAAGACAAGGACCTTAACTTTTCTGAGGCTCTGACAATTATGTTCCTTCATTACCTACTTGTGCACAGGTAGCATATGCCATCCAATGGAACATATTTCATGAAGCTATCCTTGACTTATGCTCTGGATATACAAAACTAAATTTGAATTTTCTCATCCATGAAAGTAAGAGCAGCTCTGCATGAGCACTGAAACACAATACACATCGGGTGCAGGAAAAATGTATGTGCATCATAGCAGTGACAACACCTTGGCTGCAGGTCCATTTTAGAGTGCACAATCTGTTGATGGGAAAAAATGTGACCTATTGAAGAACGAGATGACTTTCTTGTGGTGACAAACAAATTCACATTGATTAAGCAATTACTGACAAGCCCTCTTTCAACCCCCTGAGAAAAGAATAATTGATCATTTTTCTCCAGTGTGATGTTCTCCAGTGTGAGATCAAGAACAAATCCATTTGTCTTAAAATCCTTTTATTCATTGATTAAAACATCTTTTTCAGTAATATTCAAAAGAAACAAATAAAGAGATCTACTCTGAAGGTGTCTTCAGGCTGTGGCTGGCTCCTTGTTAAATATGCCCTTAGCCCTGCTCATCAAGAAACAGTACGTTTGGGAGATTCTTGTGAACCTGTCTATAAATCATATTCAGTCTTTGGCCAAGATTATCTCTACCTCTAAAATAAAAGTTGTTGGGAATTGTTTAGAAACCCATTAATGAGAGAAATAGTATACGGTAAATCTTGAATAAAAGAGAATTGAAAGGGACCTTTAAAACAAAATTATGATGGTACTTCTTGTGTCACTGACATACCATAATACCTGAAAGTATCAAATATGAAGTCATTCAGCAAGAAACAGTGACAGAGATTAATAATATGTTTTTAACCCTCAATATTTCCTCACACAGATGAATTTCCTTTATCGATCAGAACGTATAATTTATGAAAAGTTGGAATGCTTGGGTCAGCAACCTTTACAATCATAGTTTCTGCATTATACGGCTGGTTGGCAGGCCCTCCTACATTTATCAAGTACAAAACTAAATAGTCGTTTTAAATATCATTCAAACAAAGTTAATGTGAAACACATTTCTAGCCAGCTTCTTATCCATATCATGATTATTAAACCTAAACATCTCTTTACTTAGTGCCTGAAGAAGCCTCAGAACAAGAAGCAAATGCAATGAATCAAAATTTAAAAAACATGACAGATTCAAATGCAGCTGATGAACACTGAACACTATCTGTCTGTACCAACTTCCTAATTCCTAGACACCTATTGTACCAGCTGCAGTATTATTACTGATCTATTCATAGATGTTAAAGCAATTGCCTATTATCTATAGTATTCTCTATTCAACTCCTTCCCTTGCCAGACATGCTCCTCTCAGCATTTAAGGCTGTCGATTTACAAAACCAATACAGAAGGGTACACTGACTGCCACCAAAGCTATATTATGCTATTTGTCCTCTGTCAGCAAGCAGTAGTAGATCATTATGTATAGCTATTTCCCCAAGGCTCTTAAGGAGCTGCTACGCATCGAGATGGCATTTATAACGCTCAAGGATGGAAAGATACATCAATCAGACTGGAACCTTCCTCTCTCCTCATCCTCTGCTTCGCATAATATGCCAAGCTGCTCTCTATAAGCTGGGCTTGTGTATGAATGATGGCGTACCTAATGTAAATCCCTCCTGGCACCCAGACACATAGTTCTATGGCCAGAGAATTATCGGTCTATGGTGTGCTCAATCCACTCCTTGTATCTCTGATGACGGTGAAGCTAAGACTAAAAAAGGCAGATGGTAGCAGTATATCATTGTAATGTGTACTGATGACTGCTGATTGAGTTAGCAAGAATGATGAGCTGGGCTATTTCTTCCCCCTCCTCTAAGGGAGTGGTAATTCTTTAACAACAGGGAGGGGTTAGTAGAGCGAGCGGGTCAGAACTTTTTTGATTCCCCCCCCCCACCCTGCTGTAGGGGTGGACATTCTTCAGCCCCCCTCCCCCTCAAGGGAGGTTGAAATTGAGTGTGGCCGAACCCTTTGAGCTATAGTAATCCGCTGGCTTTTTCACGTAAAAGGGGTCCAAAACTTTTTGTTCCCCCCTTCAAGGGGTCCAAAATTAATTCTATTGTTCCCCCCTCCAAATCCACCCCCCCCCCCTGTTGTTAAAAAATGACCACTCCCTAAATGTTTATTGCTTCTTCCAATTTCCAGGTGATGGTTGGTATTTAAAATCTTCTCTTTTTTTAAGTTTTTTAAGTGTTTTAATTTGCATCAAATATTTTTTTGAATAGTCAAATCAGCCCTCTTGTGTTTCAGATGATGATCTGCAAGTTATTTCACCAAAAATCCTTATTTTTATTTTTTTAATCTTGATGGTGGTTCAAATATTATTTTATTTTAGTCCACTTCCTTTCGTTCGTGGAAGCTAATAACAAGATAGATTGAGGAAGCTATTAGTCTGATATGTTAGAGCAAGCAGAGTCTGATCCAGAATGAAATAGCTCGAGCGGAAAACTTGAAAAGAAAATTATTAATGGTTATTACCAATAATTATTGTCCATTATAAGTATTCGTATGACTCAGAAAAGAGATTTTATTTAGGTGTTTGGTGTTTTATTGGCATGGTGAAGAGCACGGCAATTCAGTGCATTAGATTGTCCTGACTGTCTACTGTCTCATTTCATAGGCCCATCAGATTTATAACACGAATTATCCCAAGCACACTTAATCTGGAAAAGAAAAGACCTAATATAAAGACCTCCATATTGACTTATCTAAAAGCTTGTCATATTCGTAGATGCCTTGCATATATATGTGATAATGAATTGGAGATACTTGGTTTCTAAGCTTAATGAAAGTACAGTGATTTGTTATTTCACCCAAACTATCTCCAATCTATTTACACTACAGTGTGCAAAGTAGGGAAATATATGGAGTTAAATGTGTCTAAACGTTAGCACAGGTATGTGCACAGCAGGTTCAATATTGTAATGGAACATCTTGTATACATATTATGAATGCTCAAATTTGTAATGGGACAGGCTACACTGTTCCATTATGATTTCAACTACATTGTGCTCAAATTGCACAGTTCCAAAGATTTGCATTGGACACATGCACACCGTGCACATTTGTAACAGAACATCATGTATGGCCCGCACATTTGTAATGGAACACAATATGTACGGTGCACCTTCGTATTGGAACACAATGCATAGGGTGCACCTTCATAATGGACCAAGTCTTTTCTAGTGCTCGTGCTAACATTTAGGTAAATATATCTCCATAGAAATAAGCTTGCAAACAATAAAGATACAGCATTCACTGTCAACCAATCATCATACATATTAGAAGACATATGCAGCAAGTCAGTATTTAACAAACAGAAGATACTGGCATGGCTGCATATTCTATATACTGGGTAAATAGAGCCTTTAAAGGGAGAACTTCTTAGCAAGGAGTTCCGAGAGTAATGGTGATGTTAATTGTGAATGTGAGGGCAGACTAAAAAACTAATCACTGTAGATGGAACATAGAACACACAATGTGGCCTTCTTTACGTAAACCATTATCCTTCATACAGGTATACATATGAAAGGATCTTATTTGTCATAATTTCTACACAGATTCCTCTTTTTTACGTCTATATGAACAATGATGAAAATTATGTTAACTCCAAAGAAGTTTTCTTAGAAGATTTTCAGAAATTCTTTATCAGACTTAATTGCACTCATACTCTGAAGTGTTCAAAATATCATCAAGTTATATGCATCTCTTGTATGCCATCATCATGATGCATTTCCATCCATTGATACCTTGCCAAGCACGTATTTAAATTACAACTTGAAAGGCCCAGCTTTGTACGATCGCCGCAGCATGAAGCTATCCTATAAAGATTAATTGATAATGACTTTTTCAAAGACATTATGCCTGTATTGTTATTCTCCAACTTCCCAACAGGCAAAACTTTTCCAATGGTCCTGGATGATTGCTCCTTTAACCAGACCATGAGTATGCATAATCAATGGTGCGTTCGTTAATCAACCACAAATTGTAAGCAAAAAAGGAAGAATATTTAATTCTGATCAAAACACGATGCTCTGAGATATTACGCCTCTTCTAGCCACAACTCCATCTGTTCCATACATCTCTGACACTATGCCTTACCACCGCTTATTGACTAAGAATCAGCTCTATTGACCCTTTTTTCTAAAGGATCCATCTTAATGCTGAATTCATGATTATGTGCAATGTGACCATTTTGTTGTAAATAACATTTATGATTTGAAAATCGGAAATGTTTCAGGAGTGAGGCATCATTGTTATCATCATATGGCTGTGTCTCACGACCTTGGGACAATGTTTTTGTCTCTGACCGGGTGCCGTCTCTGACCGGGTGCCTTCTCTGACAGGGTGCCGTCTCTGACCGGCTTGGCTTGATAAGGTCAAAATACTAACAGCAGGAGGCTAATTATAATTATAACTATGATTATATAACAAACACCATAACGTTTTTCCAAATCCTTATATATATGAGTATAATTCTTTTTAAAACACCTTTTTCTGACATCTGGTCAGAGATGGCAGCCGGTCAGAGATGGCACCCGGTCAGAGACGGCACCCGATCAGAGACAAAAACATTGTCCCAAGGTCGTGAGACACAGCCATAAGTCTCTTTTTCTTTTCGAACATTGAATTTCTAGCACCAAATTGTGTTAACATCAAACAAATGGCAATAATCATATAATATGATATGTTATGTTTTTTCAGCGTTTAATTCGGTAGCACACAGGCAGGTTCCAGTATTCTAATCACGAAACAGCTTCTTTTTCCTTAAGCTATAGTTCCAATAGGTGATATATAAAAGGCCTCCTCTCAGAGCCTAATAATAGAGGGTTCACTACTACCCATTCTGATTATTCTATTTTTAGTGTATTGATTTCTCATTACTGTGCTAAAGCAGTGCATTGCAATGACTAATCATAAAGCCAGTCACTCATTACAACTGCCAACGGATCTCTTCAGTGCATAAGCTCATGGAGAAGGACGTTGAAACGTAGCCTGAGAGACAAGTGAGTGTGGGTTGCTGCTAAGTTATTTCCTCTCATAGTGGCTGGTGGTGGATTTTACAGTGCGAAAAAGATGGATGATTGCAGGCCGGCCTGAATACAGGAAGCTGGGTCACCGCCCACACACCAGTACCCAGTCAATCACCTTTTCATCATGAACCCATTCCATCTTTTCCATCATGGACACTTTCTCCCCAGTAAGTCCAGTACATTTGTTCTCTGAATTTGTGTCTTTTGATAGAGATTTCAATTGTAACTCAGTCTGATGTGTTAATCTATTGAATTTAATTACAATTTTTAGCTAACCCCCTATGGTAAAAGGAACAGAATAAAGCCAATCTGTACCTCAACACAAAGTGATACTCCCAATTATAATACTATTGAACTAAAATCTGTAACAAAAACAAGCCCAGCTCCTAAAGTAATATCATGTTGATAGCCACCATCCTGGTCTGAATAGTCGGAAGAGTGTTATTCCTTGATCAAAACACTGAACCTGGAAGTAATCATCTCCTCTACCCTGCCCGACCACAGACTCGTAACCTTTTGAAGTAACATTTGATCTTTCTGCTTGTCACTAGTCCCAGTTCCCTGTCAGCTTAGCCTGTGAATTGTACAATGAATGGCCCCTCATCAGCTACTTGAAACAAACAGAAAGTGGATTAAAAAGAATATCTAAAGACAGCTATTGATGCATTGTTGATGATTTGTCAAGAGTCTGTGTTATAACCAATACAGTCATCCTTGTTCCCCTGGTTGTCTCCCACTAGACCTTTAGGGGGTGCTAAGTGCTTTACTGTGCTATGGCTCTTGTCATCATGATGCATAAATGTAGTTCGAGCATTCATGTTTTATGCCAACCCTTCAACAGTGTATAAACCCTGTAGGGTCTACATAATGTTTGAATTCAGCACTGCCAAGCTACTCACCAGGGCCGTTTTCATACATCATGACTATAAAGGGCACTAGACTCATGGTCTATCCCACCTACCAGATAAACAACTGGCTGATTGGACCATCTTCTCTAGTGCCCTTTACAGGCCAGACTTAATAGACCATGGAGGAAATCCATGAGCATTCCCACCACCCTTTAGTGTCATGTTTAGTGCCTGCTGGTGTGTGGGTGTGTGAAAAGGCGCAGGTTCTCCGGAGATTTATGTCCTAGAAAGCCTCTGACTAGAAATCGGGAGTCAGACACAGGGTTGCTTTGAAAAGCAATTACTGCATTCAGCTTGAAGTACAGGCCTATTTGAGTGCTTGCAATTGCCCACACTAATAATGCTGAAACTTTGGGGGCCAGGTTGATAACGTGTCCTGATATTTCATTAGTATTACTACAAGCAACTCTCATTTAATATTTATAATAAGCACTGCACTAATAATGCTGACATTTTGGTTCCCTGAGCATTTAAGGCTGTCAATTTACAAAACCAATACAGAAGGGTACACCGACTGCCACCAAAGCTATAATATTATTATGCTATTTGTCCTCTGTCAGCAAGCAGTAGTAGGTTATTATACATGTATAGTTATTTCCCCAAGGCTGTTAGGAAGCTAGAACCCATTGAGATGGCATTCATAATGCTCAAGGATGCATCAATCAGACTTGAACGTTCCTCCCTCCTCATCCTCTGCTTCGCATAATATGATAAGCTGCTGTCTATAAGCTGGGCTTGTGTATAAATGATGGCGTACCTAATGTAAATCCCTCCTGGCACCCAGACACATAGTTCTATGGCCAGAGAAATATCGGTCTATGGTGTGCTCAATCCACTCCTTGTACCTCTGATGACTGTGAAGCTAAGACTAAAAAGGCAGATGGTAGCAGTATATCACTGTCATGTGTACTGATAGCTGCTGATTGAGTTAGCAAGAATGATGAGCTGGGCTATTTCTTGCCCCTCCTCTAAGGGAGTGGTAGTTTTTTGATAACAGGGAGGGGTTAGTGGAGTGAGCGGGTCAGAACCTTTTTGGTCCCCCCCCCACCCTGTGGTAGGGGTGAACATTTTCCAGTCCCCCCCCTCAAGAGAGGTTGAAATTGAGTGTGGCCGACCCCTTTGAGCTATAGTAATCCGCTGGCTTTTTCATGTAAAAGGAGTCCAAATTTTTTTGTTCCCCCCCTTCAAGGGGTCCAAATTATTTTGTTCCCCCCTCCAAATCCATCCCTCCCCCTGTTGTTAGAAAATGACCACTCCCTTAATGTTTATTGCCTCTTCCAATTTCCAGGTGATGGTTGGTATTTAAAATCTTCTTTTTTCTAAAGTTTTTTAAGTGTTTTAATTTGCATCAAACGCTTTTTTGAATAGTCAAATCAGCCCTCTTGTGTTTCAGATGATGATCTGCAAGTTATTTCACCAAAAATCCTTGTTTTTATTTGTTAATCCTAATGGTGGTTCAAATATTAGTTTATTTTAGTCCACTTCCTTTCGTTCTTTCGCCAAACAAGCTTACTCAAATTTCCCTCTCAAACTGAATACAATAAAGCTAAAAAGTACTGGTCTTGCTTTGATAAGGTTTCCCTCATTTGTAGAATGCCATGTGTCGAAACACCACAACAATTACTGATACTATGGGGATTATGTTATATCATTTAGATATCATATAATCAGCATTGTTTTTCTGAGATGCTCAAGTTATTATTATGCAGATGTGTGTGTGGGGTACAGATGTCCCAAATAATAATTCCTTTTTCTTAAAACAAAACACCACCCTATTATTATGATGGCTTATATAGGTATTCTTATAATAGTCCAGGCAAAATAAGATTCCACCAAATTGTAACTAAAGGTTTCTTACCACAATGCATTTCTTTGACGTCCCTAGAATGACATACTAAAACTCCAAAATAAATCCAGTGGTGCAAATTATACCTAATTAGCATATCTCTAATTATAAACTCCAAATAGCCTTCATGTGATATGGAAGCTAATAACAAGATAGATTGAGGAAGCTATTAGCCTGATATCTTAGAGCAAGCAGAGTCTGATCCAGAATGAAATAGCTCGAGCCGAAAACTTGAAAGGAAAATTATTAATGGTTATTACCAATTGTCCATTAAAGGTATTTGTATGACTCAGAAAAGAAATTTTATTTGGGTGTTTGGTGTTTTATTGGCATGGTGAAGAGCACGGCAATTAAGTGCATTAGATTGTCCTGACTGTCTACTGCCTCATTTAATAGGCCCATCAGATTTATAACACGAATTATCCTAAGCACACTTCATCTGGAAAAGAAAAGACCTAAATTAAAGACCTCAATATTGACTTATCTAAAAGCTTGTCATATTCGTAGATGTCTTGCACATATATGTGATAATGAGTAGGAAATACTTGGTTTCTAAGCTTAATGAAAGTACAGTGATTTGTTATTTCACCCAAACTATCTCCAATCTATTTACACTACAGTGTGCAAAGGAGGGAAATATATGGAGTTAAATTTGCCTAAACGTTAGCACACGTATGTGCACAGCAGGGTCAATATTGTAATGGAACATCTTGTATGTTCTATTATGAATGCTCAAATTTGTAATGGAACAGGCTACACTGTTCCATTATGATTATGACTACATTGTGCTCAAATTGCACAGTTCCAAAGATTTGTATTGGACACATGCACACCGTGCACATTTGTAACAGAACATCATGTATGGCCCCCACATTTGTAATGGAACACAATATGTAAGGTGCACCTTAGTATTGGAACACAATGCATAGGGTGCACCTTCATAATGGCCAAGTCTTTTCCAGTGCTCGTGCTAACATTTAGGTAAATTTATCTCCATAGAAATAAGCTTGCAAACAATAATGATACAGCATTAACTTGATTGACACTTGATTGACACTTGATTAACACTTGATTGTCACTTGATTGACACTTGATTGACACTTGATTGACACTTGATTGGCACTTGATAGGCACTTGATTGAAACTTGATTTAGCCCTTGATTGACACTTTATTGACACTTTATTGACACTTGATTGACACTTGATTGACACTTGCTTGAGCCTTGATTGGCACTCAATTGACACCTGATTGGCACTTGATTGACACTTGATTGGCACTTAATTGAGCCCTTGATTGGTACTTGGTTGAGCCCTTGGTTGAGCCCTTGGTTGAGCCCTTGATTGGTACTTGCTTGACACTTGCTTGACACTTGATTGGCACTTGATTGGCACTTGATTGACACTTGACTGAGCCTTGACTGGCACTTGATGTACACTTAATTGGTACTTGATTGCCACTTGATTGCCACTTGATTGAACCCTTGATTGGCATTTGATTGGTATTTGATTGGCACTTGATTGAGCCCAAGATTGACACTTGTTTGAGCCTTGATTGGAACTTGATTGGCCCAAGATTAGCACTTGATTGAACCTTGCTTGGCACTTGATTAGCACTTGATTTGCACTTGACACTTGATTGGCACTTGATTGAGATGTGATTGACACTTGATTGATACTTTATTAAGACTTGATAGCATTCATAGGATACATGAAGTGAACTTCAGTGCTTAAAGATACCTGTCACAGGCTGTTATTCCTGAATTGACAGTTGACAGTTGACAGTAAGTGACTGAAGTTGGAGTTTTCACTTTCAACTTTGACATTTGCATTGTTTTTGGGTTTGATGTAGTGTTGAAAGATAGCAGTCACTAGTTGCTTTACTTGAATTGACAGTTGACAGGTGACAGTAAATGGTTGAAGTTAGAGTTTTCACTTTCAACTCAAGTTGATTTTTTGCAAGCTGAAGTGAATTTGCAATTTCAAAATTCACAAAAAGATTTAACCCTCCTGGGCCACTGTAAATAACAGGATAGGTTGAGAAGCAATCAGAGTCAGATAGCTCTAGCAGAATAGCTGAAAGGAAAGTATTCATGGTTATCACCAATTTTCCATTACGAGTATTTGTATGACTCAGACAAAAGATTCTATTTGTATGTTTTATGTGGTGTTTTATTTCCATGGTGAAGAGCACGGCAATTCAGTGCATTAGATTGTTTTGTCTTCTCCCCTCATTTGATAGAGTAACAGGGTAGCTAGATGGCGCTGATTTAGTGGTAGGTGCCGAAATGAAGGACTATCAAAAGGTGGTGAGTTCTAGCTACCCTTTACAAAGGAAGTAACAAAGACACAAATAAATACATCTAAAGGAAATATTGTTTTGTCTTATGGCAGTGATACAGGGAGTACACAAATATACCTGTATAATGATCAGTGCATTACCTCTTATCCTTTAATGTCTATTTGACCTCTCATTCCACTGCCACTAACCACCAAGCAGAGTCTGTGTCTGTAGGGGTCAATGTGGCTACCAGGGAAGTCTGCCTGAGTGGGGGGCTGCATGTCCCTTATGATACCTTGAGTTACTCAGTACCAGGAATCCAGCCAACCACTCAATTCTAGGGACCCCAGGAAGTAGGGTGTTTCTGGTGCAGGGACAGAGTGATGGGTGAGGGGTATAGAGTGTAATGACACTCAGCCTTGCTGGGTCTAGTTACGAAAGACTCATCAAATTTATAACACTAATGATCCTAAGCACACTTCATCTGGAAGACCGAAATTAAAGACCGTAATATTGACTTATCTAAAAGCTTGTCACATTTATAGACTTCTTACATATGTGATAATGAATAAGAAATACTTGGTTTCTGGGCTTAATGAAAGTATAGTGATTTGCTCTTTCACCCAAACTGTCTCTAATCTATTTACACTACAATGTGCAAAGTGGGAGAATATATTGAGCTAAATTTGCCTAAACATTTAACTCTAGAGAAATCAGCTTGCAAACAATAATGATACAGCATTCACTGTCAACCAATCATCATACATACTAGAAGACATATGCAGCAAGTCAGTATTTACCAAACAGAAGATGCTGACTGCTGGCATGTCTGCATATTCTATATACTGGGTAAATAGAGCCTTCAAAGGGAGAACCTCTTAGCAAGGAGTTCCGAGAGTAATGGTGATGTTAATTGTAAATGTGAGTGCAGACTAAAAAACTAATCACTGTAGATGGAACATAGAACACACAATGCAACCTTCTTTACGTAAACCATTAACCTTCGTACAGGTATACATATGAAAGGATCTTATTTGTCATAATTGCTACACCGATTCCTCTTTTTGACGTCTATATGAACCATGATGACTATCATGTTTACTCCAAAGAAGTTTTCGTAGAAGATTTCAGAAATGCTTTATCAGACTTTAATGAACTCATACTCTGAAGTGTTCAAAATATCATTAAGTTATATGCATCTCTTGTATGCCATCATAATGATCCATTAATACCTTGCCAAACCCGTCTTTAAATTACAACTTGAAAGACCCAGCATGAAGCTATCCTATGAAGATTAATTGTCAATGACTTTTTCAAAGACAATGTCTGTATTGTTATACTCCAACTTCCCAACAGGATAAACCTTTCCAACATTCCTGGATGAATACCAGACCATGAGTATGCATAATCAATGGTGCGTTCCTTAATCAACCACAAATTGTAAGCAAAAACGGAAGAATATTTAATTCTGATCAGAAAACGATGCTCTGAGATATTACACCTCTTCTAGCCACAACTCCATCTGTTCCATAAAGATACATCTCTGACACTATGCCTTACCACCGCTTATTGACCAAAAATCAGCTCTATTGACCCCTTTTTTAAAGGATCCATCTTAATGCTGAATTCATGATTATGTGCAATGTGACTATTTTGTTGTAAATAACATTTATGATTTGAAAATCTGTTACAGGAGTGAGGCATCATTGTTATCATCATAAGTCTTCTTTTTTCGAACATTGCATTTCTAGCACCAAATTGTGTTAACATCAAACAAATGGCAATAATCATATAATATCATATGTTATGTTTTTTCAGCATTGAATGTAATCTGCATTGAATCATGGTTATAAGATATGTTTTCAACAATGTTACAATTATAAATTATTATAACATCACTGAACTATCATGTGTCAAGTTCTGCCTCTTTAATCTTTAATATTTTAGATCGAGCTCTTTAATTCGGTAGCACATAAACAGTTGGAAGGCAGGTTCTAGTATTCTAATCACTAATCTTCTCTTTCCTGAAGCTAGTTCCAATTGGTGATAGAATGGTAAGTTTTCTATATAAAAGGCCTCCTCTCAGAGCCTAATAATACAGGGTTTACTACTTACCATTCTGATCATTCTATTTTTAGTGTATTGCTTTCTCATTACTGTGCTAAAGCAGTGCATTGCAATGACTAATCATAAAGCCAGTCACTTGTTACAACTGCCAACTGGTCTATTCAGTGCAAAGCTCATGGAGAAGGACATTGACACATTGACACAAGCCTAAAAGACAAGTGAGTATGGGTTGCTGCTAAGTTATTTCCTCTCATCGTGGCTAGTGGCGGATGTAACGTTGGGAAAGAGATGGATGATTGCAGGCTGGCCTGAATACAGGAAGCTGGGTCACCGCCCACACACCAGCACCCAGTCTATCATCTTTTCATCATGGACCCTTTCTCTCGAGTGAGTCAAGTACATTTGTATTCTGAATTTAAGCCTTTTCCTTAAGAGGATTTCTTTATTTCTATGAGGTTTTAACTAGCTTTATTCTGTTTCCAATTGTTGCTCAGTCTGGGGTGTTAATCTATTGAATTGAATTACTTTTTATTTTTAGCTAAGTCTCAGTCTGAGGTGTTAATGTAGTGAATTGAATTACACTTTTTTAGCTAACAGAAAGATGCCAATCACTTGGCTCCCTAGTTAACTTTTTAAGCTTCCTCGATGAAGTGAAGATATTTCAATTGAAAAGAGCACTCATCTATATCTCAACACAAAGTGATATTTAGCTTTGCTTTGCTTTTTACAATAAGAAGGTAATGCCTTGTTGTTTTTGCCTCATTCAAAGACACCCCATGGCTCCCCATTATGTTGCCATTTGACTCTGTAACCGGAACAAGCCCACCTCCTAGATAATATAATGTCGTTAGCCATTATCCTCGTCTTGATAATCAGAAATGTGGTATTCCTTTATTGAAACACAAAACTTGTGTGTAACCAGACTTCTCTCATTACATAAGTGTGATACACCTTGCAAATTAAGCCTGAAAGTAATTATCTCCTCTACCCTGCTCGACCACAGACATGTAACCTTTTCAAGTAACATTTGATCTTGCTGCTTGTCACTAGTCCCAGTTCCCTGTCAGCTTAGCCTGTGAATTGTGTAGTGAATGGCCCCTCATCAGCTACTTGAAACAAAACAGAATGTTGATTAAAAAGAATATCTAAAGACAGCTATTGATGCATTGTTCATGACCTGTCAACAGTCTGTGTTATAACCAATACAGTCATCCTTGTTTCCCTAGTTGTCTCCCACTAGACCTTTAGGGGCTGCTAAGTGCTTTACTGTGCTATGGCTTTTGTCATCATGATGCATAAATGTAGTTCGAGCATTCATGTTTTATGCCAACCCTTCAACAGTGTATAAACCCTGCAGGGTCTACATAATGCTTGGATTCAGCACTGCCAAGCTACTCACCAGGGCCGTTTTCATACATCATGACTATAAAGGGCACTAGACTCATGGTCTATCCCACCTACAACATATACAACTGGCTGATTGGACCATCTTTTCTAGTGCCCTTTACAGGCCAGACTTAATAGACCATGGAGGAAATCCATGAGCATTCCCACCACCCTTTAGCATCATGTTTAGTGCCTGCTGGTGTGTGGGTGTGTGAAAAGGCGCAGGTTCTCCAGAGATTTATGTCCTAGAAAGCCTCTGACTAGAAATCAGGACTCAGACGAAGGGTTGCTTTGAAAAGCAATTACTGCATTCAGCTTGTAATACAGGCCTATTTGAGTGCTTGCAATTGCCCACACTAATAATGCTGAAACTTTGGGGGCCAAATTAATAAGGTGTTCTGCTATTGAGTTAGTATTACTACAAGCAACTCTCATTTGATATTTAAAATAAGAGCTGCACTAATAATGCTGACATTTTGGTAGCCAGACAAGCAATTCTTCTTCAATGACAAGCATCTACTAGGGCTCCAATTATGTGTTCCTTCATTAAAATGCATGGTTTTACCATTCCAGTACACAGATATTGTAATTGTATTTACTATGATCATCTGTGATGTGCTTTCACCTAACTAGTCTTATGTCGCAAAAATGTATTTCAGGATTATGCTAGATTCATGGAGATCAGATCACAAGCAATGCACTGACCACAATTTGGCTGCAGGTCCATTTCAAAGTGCACAATCCGCTGACAGAATAAAAGAGTCCTAATAAAGAAAGAGATTACTTCTTGTGGTGAAACAAATTCTCTTTGATTGAGCAAGTACTCAAAAGCCTTCATTCAACCCCCTGAGAAGAAATTGATCCTCTTTCCCCAGAGTGATATCCTGTGTGAGATCGCAAATATTTAACACAAAATCCTATTATTCAGTGGTTCAAAGAAGAAACAAAATGCACAATCCACTTTGAAGGTGTTGAAGTCTTCACTAATGGGACATTAGGCCGTGGCTGGCTCCTTGTAAAAGATGGCCTGAGCCCTGCTGATATAGACACAGTACCTGTGGAAGATCATTCTGAACCTCTCTCATATTCCGTTTTTGGCAAAGATCGTCTTTATCTTTAAAATATAGATATTGGCAAAAGTACTGATGAGATAGAAATAGAATACAGTAAATCTTGAATGAGAGAGTATTGAGTATTTAAAGCAGATAGTTAAGATATTACTTCTTTCTTGTGTCATTGACATATCATAAAACCTGGAAGTTTTAAACAAGTCAATCTGCAAATTACAATGACATTAAGTAAAATATCAAAGAGAAAATCCAGAACAGCTTCACATCCATCTGTCCATCCCAAATTCCTAATTAGTAAGTGGTCATAACATCAGATACACCATACTTCCATCCAATCTATTGTTCATGGATAGTCAAAAAGAATATGCCTAATTAATTTCTTCTGGCATGATATTCTCTATTCTTACCCTTTTATTCCCATTTTCTGACATGCTCCCTTCAGCATTTTAGACCGTACTTTTGCAAAAATCAAGGGAGAGGGGTACACCAAGGGTTACTAGAGCTATATTTGCTATTTTTCCTCTGTCAGCAAGCAGTTGCAGGCCATTATGTATATGGTGAGAAACAACATCCCGGTGGTGTTTTGGGTATTGACAAGGGTGGTTGCCAGAGCTATTGTATGCACCGCCAGGACACCGTGTTGGAACCATCCACACTACTGCACTGCTGCCACCACCCCACCACCTGTGGGGGAACAGTTGAACTAGGGGTTGTTATGCAAACACCCACCTTGGTTACCAGTGTCTTTGCTGCTAGACCGCCGTCCAGGGAGGTTCGCTTGCTTGTTGCTTGTGCTTATCATATGAAAAAGTTTTTTCTGTGTGCTTGTATCTGTTAACATTGTATTAAATAGGCCGTCAAATTGAGGCCCAAGTCCATATCATCGCCTTGTCTCCTCTTTGCCAGAATCACTCGTCAAGTCAATATATATACAGTCAACTCCCTCTAATGTGGCCACCCTTGGGACTAGGAAAAAGTGGCCGCATTGGTGGGGTGGCTGCATTGGAGGGAGCCATGTTCTATACATTGTAATATGTGTGGTACTATGAAAAGTGTCTGTATTAGAGGGATTGGCTGCACTGGAGGGGTGGCCGTTAAGAGGGAGTTGACTGTATATATATATATATATATATATATATATATATATGTATATGTATATATATATATATATATATATATATATATATATATATATATATAGAAAGAGAGAGAGAGAGAGAGAGAGAGAGGGATAGAGGTATGGCATTCGTAATGCTCAAGGATGCATCAATTAAACTTGAACATGCCCCTCTCCTCACCCCTGCTTGGCTAATGTAGCAAATGTAAGAACGCTAAGGTGTTGTCTATTAGCTGCTCTTGTGTATGAATTATGGCGTACCTAATGTAAATCCCACCTGGCACCAAGACAGACTGCTCTGTGGCCACACAGATGTTGCTCCATGACATACTCGATCCACTCTTTACATCTCTGATGATTGTGAAGCTAAGACTAAAGAGGCGCCGCGGTATGTCCACTGAGAACTGCTGATTGATGAGAACTGATGATAAGCTGGGCTATTTCCCCTTCCTTGGAATATAAATTTATTGCTTCTTCCAGTTCCAGTTACCAAATTATAGATGGTGTTTGAGTTTACCTTCATCTAAAGTTTGGAATGTGTTGTGATTTGCTGAAATATTCAGATCTGCTCTCTTTTGTCTGAAATCGAGATCAACATGTTTCTTCACCCAAGATCTCTTAAATTTGGTTAATCTTAATGGTGGTTCCAATATTTCATGATTTTAGTCCACTTCCTTCCGTTCATTAACAAAACCAGCTTACTCCATTTCTGTCTCAAACTGAGAAGAAAGTTATTAATTTCTTTGGTAAGGTTTCCCTCATTGGAATAATGTAATGTGTTGCAAACAGTTGACAAGCAGTGATAACAAGGTGATGATATTACATCATTTATATGTCATATTCAGCATAGTTATTAAGGTGTCAAAGAAATTATTATGGAGATGAATGCAAGGAGTACAGGTGGCCCAAATTGTAATTCCTTTAAAAAAAAGAAACACTACCCTTTTTTATGACGGCTTCTATAGATCTTTGTATTCCAGAATAGAAATAAATTGTGTCCATGCTCCTTCAGCCTGATCTTTCTAAATGTAGCACTTTCTTTTTAAATGAATTTTTGTAGAATTTAGAAAAGTGGAAATAAGCCAATTTTAAAATGAAATAAAGTTTATGGGCTCATAGATGTTTTCTAAAAACAGCCAAACACATTCATCAATATGTAGCCATATTGAGAACAGCAGATTGTAACACAATTTTGTTATGCTGCAGCCATTAGTGAATATTGTGTTTGAATTGTGTTCTTTGATCTCAACCTTCTGTTTCATTAAAGATGTTTACATAATACTGTAATGGATCCTTGGTACATTTACAAGGGGTGGAGCCCAATAAACTTTCTTAAAATTATAAAGTGAAAAATGGCAAATGGTAGAGCATGTTGCATGCTCAAATGTTTAACATATATTGTCTAAAAAGAATAGCCTTAGTGTGATATGGAAGCTGATAACAGGATGGATTGAAGTTGCTGATGATACAGAGCATGGGGAGTGTGACCCATAAGGAAAAAGCTCTAGCCGATAGGTTGAAAGGAAAATGTTTGCAGTTATTATCAATTTCCTTTATAGTTATTGGGATTACTCAAGCAAGGGATTTTACTTGGATATGTAGTGTCTTGTTATTTCAGCCAATCTATCTTTGAAAATTTACACTACAATGTGAGAGGTAGAGCATTGCACAGGCAGACAATAAAGTTACAGCATCTTCGGTCAACCAATCATCATACCTATTCAAAGAACTACTCAGTGCAAACAGAAGATGCTGAACACTGGCATATCTGCTAGGTTATTTATCAGGCCTGGCAAATAAAGCCTTCACAGGGAGGAGCTTTTATCAAGGTGATGGTCCTGGGATTGATCTACTTCAGACACTTGGACATCCCCTCATTTTTGCCTTCATGCATATGCCCAGAAGTAAGAACATTTGCTAAGATTGTCACTTCCTCTTTAGCAGACTGTATCAAAAATATTTAGGAAAATGATAGTATCCCTTTTAATGGGACTAAAGTAGTTTCATTACAAAGAGCCATATACCTGAAGGTGACTTCTAGCGACATTTATTTTTGCCAAGGACAGACATTGATGATGACAGGGGCGTAATAGTAAAAACCTGATCACTGTACATGAAGGACATGCGGTGCTGCATTCTTTATGTAGACCATTAACCTCTACGTTACAACACTTCCTCCTTTATGTTAACCATTCCTCTATATAGGTGTACCCAGAAGAAGTGTATGCAATATTCCAGTGGATGGAACATGGGACATGCAATGCCTAACCCCCATGTAGGTGTGCCTGTAAGGATTGTATTTGCCAGAATCCTACACAGTTTCTCCTTCTTTATGTCTATATAAACCATGATGAATATGTTGTTAACTGCAAACAGGTTTTCAACGAGAAAATTCCTATGATACTTAATTTCACAGTAATGGCGTGGCTGTTGTCGATGCCCCTCAAAGGCTGTGCATTTCTTGGCATATTCACTAAAAATCTGGTGTTTGTTTTCTAGGAAAACATGCATTTCTTCCTTTAGAAATGTGAATGTAACGATCATCAGATTCTTTGGATGCTCTTTTTGACTGTATTTCAAAAGGATTCTTACTATATAATATATCATATATTGGAAAACCAGCATGTTTCACGATTTAATGTGGTATTTCTGTACTCGTGGAAATGCCTCATTCACAATTTCCCTATTGAAATAGGCCCCAGGTCTACTAACCCCTCTCATAAGTTCAATCTCAACGCTGAGTGCAGAATTATGTGCAATTTTTCATGACTCACATTGACTTTTCTTTTTTTTCAAATATAATATTTCATCAATTAGTGATGAAAAATCTATGATTCCTCAATAAAATGCTATGCTTTCACTGTAGTAATGGCTATGCTTTCACTGTAATAAGGGCCTGCTATATTTTTATCAAACCGTTATATATCACTGAATTCTGCATCCTAATCTCTAATATATTTGAATCACTAAACAGCTTCTTCTTCTCAATCTAGTTCCATAGGTGATGACATTGTAAGTTTCGTCATAATAGGCCTGCTCTCAGAGACTAATGATCCAGGGTTCACTTCCCTCCATTCCAATAATTATATTGCCTTCTCATTGCCTCGCTAAATCAGTATGTTGCAATGACTAGTCACAGTGATAACTGATCTCTTCAGTGCCAAGTCCATGAAGCAGGACATTGACATGTACCCTGGAGGACATGTCAGCGTAGTTGCTGCAGATGTTATTTCCTCTCGTCGTAGCTCATGGCAGATTGCTGGTGGGAAAGTGATAGATGGTTGAAGGCAGGCCTGGATACAGAAAACAGGGTCACTGACCCACACAGAGACACCAAGCCAATCATAGTTTCGTCCTAGAGTAGGTCCAGTACATTTGTTCCCTGTATTTGTACCTTTTGATAAAGAGTGTGTTTTTATTTCTGTGAAGTTTCCACAAGCTTTATTTCATTTACAATTGTTGCTCAGTTTGAGTTGATGATTTATTGAATTTGATTACACTTTTTAAAGCTAACCCTTATGGCGAAGGTAACAGAATAAAGTCATCATTTGGCTCCCTCGTTTATCTTTCTGTGGATTTTAACGAAAGACAATCATAATTTTCTGTTGTCCATAGCTTCCTTGATGAAGTGAAGATATAACATGATTATCTGTATCTCAACACGAGTGATATTTATAGAGACCAGACAATGCCTGACTTCAGTGATAGGAGGAGAATTCCCCATTGTTTCTGTCACATGTAAAGACAATCCATGACTCCCCTGTGCATATTACCATATAACATAATCCTCTATTGGGGACAAGGCCAACTCCAATGGAAATGTCATAGAGATGCCATAGTATGTGAAATATGCAATGAATGGCCTCTCATAAGAAAATTGAAACAAAATTAATAGTCAATGTAATAATATCTAAAGACAGTTATTGATGCGTTATTGATGACCTGTCAACAGTCTGTGTTTTGACCAATACAGTCATCCTTGTTTCCCTCGTTGTCTCCTACTAGACCTTTAAGGGGTGCAAAGTGCTTTTTTTACTGTGCTATGGCCCTTGTCATTATGATGCATAAATGAAGCTAGGGCATTCATGCATAATGCCAACCCTTAAACAGCATATAAACCTTGTGGGGTCTACATAATGCTTGAATTCAACACTGCCAAAGAACTCACCAGGGCTGCATTCATACAATAAATCAGATCATCCTGACTAGAAATTGCAATATAGATTAGAGCAGTAGGCTGCCCCTGGGGGTCTACAGGAAGGTCCTATGTGCTGACAGCTGATGGGCGCTTCCTGAAATATCTGCCGTCTTACTTCTTCACCCTTTAATCACCAGCTCAGCTCTACTACATTAGCCACACACCCAACGTCACTCACACCTTCATCAGTGCTGAGATAATGGGTCTTTTCATCTCAAATCTATAGGTGTAAATATAGGGATGAAAAGGGTTCAATCATGAATGTTCGCCATCCCATGGCAGGAATGGCTGTCTCAGATAGCATGATAGGTATTTATAGGACATATATCCTGCTATCTAGATTAAAGATTGCACCTTTTATGGTCAATGCCTGTTTGCAAAGGGAAGAACTATGCCTATTTGAAGTATCTGCCTTTCTGACATCTAGCGATTTATACATTAGATTCTGATTATTTCGTAGTGATGCTAGATATTGATACTTGATCCTTGAGTCCCACAATACAGTGAGTAATAACAAAAGATCCTAAAGGTCAATTTTAAGGCATTACGCAAATACGTATTAGATATGATTCACGTCATTGCATCATTATGGGAATCGCTGGGCATGATTTGACATATCCTCACAAATGACCCATCACAGTTGGATCGATGTTTGAATTAGAGAATGAGGATGCAGATATTAATCTATGTAATATGCCCATATTTGACACTCAACATTGACATGACACTCCAATTGATTGCTAGCTAATCACCAGCATGCCTGGTGGCAATATCCTCGTCTCATCTAATGATTAATATCCTGCGCCTATTCCGCATTAGTGGGTTGCTGTAATTCTCCCTAATTGTGAGACCTTTAGCTGAAGCTGCTTCCTGACATGTCGCAAATTAACATATTAGGAGTCGTAAACTTTTGAATCAGTTGTGTTTGAATATTCTTTAGGTTGCTTGTTTGGATTGGAGGAGTGGTTAGCCTTGAAACCAAGTCCCATGCCACATTATTTGAAACAACAGGGCAGCCTAGACAGCCTGTTCAGCAACTTAGCTGATTACCTGATCTTTACTCTACCATGGCAGTGGCGCCTAGCCCAAGAACAAAATGAAACATTCTAATTGTCTATGCCATTTTGCAGTACTCCTTCGGTATACACCATAAACTACAGACTTCTTTCACACATGGTTTTGCTACCCAATGACAATTCTGTGCCATGGTTCTACCAGCAGCAGTTCCACCAGTAGTCAACAAAGAAAACATCCCACAATTATACTCCAGTACCCAGACCAGACCAGGTAGCTATCCTCACAAGTTAATAGGGTTGGCATCAACATACAGATGAGGAGTACAGCATATATCTCAGTTAATTGAAACAGCTTTTGAATGGGAACCAGACATTGGGACCATATCCCAATTAGTGCTAATGTGTCCATTGGGCATGCACGTCTAATAAGGTAGGTATGTTTGATGGTATTATACCACAGGTGAGATCTAATCCTCAGTAATGTCTAATAACCTAGCTGATACATCCGACCACCAAACAGTTCAAGAATATTTGTTGGAGGACTAACGGTTTCATATTTGGTACTATAATCCTGATACACAATGACCTTTTCCCTTGGTGTCAGGGACCAGGCAGTGTGTATGCATATTTAATGATATCTTTCTCTATGAACAACCAATTGGAGGATTAATGCCGATGCTGGTTGGAGGACTATGTGTGATGCATCCCTTATACTTGCTGCTTATGATACAAAGAAAGGGGAAGATCAGTAACATTCTATAATGATATACCATTGTAATCGATACATACATACAGAACTTAATATGTGTTCTGTGCTCACTGGAATTTGATGTTCCTGAAATAGATATGTTCTTCTAAAGACTGTGTAGCATTCTGTTCTTTTCTACAATTGTTGTAAACATTTATGTCAACAAGCTCTCATTAAGTGAGTTGTTTTATTCTAATGTTTAAAAATCTTCTCTTTCAGCTAGTTCTCATAGGTGATGATACTATGCTTCTTCATAACAGGCCTCCTCTCTGAGACTAATGACACTGGTTTTACATCCTTCATTCTGGTCATTTTTAGCTGTTAGAATTTCTTGTTACCGTACTATACTTAAAGCAGTGTTTTGCCATCACAAAGCAAGATGCTCTCTAAAACCTGCAACTTGTGTCTGCAGCGTAGGGCTCATGGAGAAGAAGGTTGAGACATAGCCTGAGAGATATGTCAGAGGCCATTGCTGTCAAAGGTGATTCCCCCATAGTGGCTGGTGGCAGGTGTGCTAGTGGGAAAGAGATGGATGGTTTGAGGCCAGCCTAGATACAGGGAGTAGGGTCACCGACCCACACACAGGCACCCAGTCAATCACCGTTCCATCACAGACCCTTTCTGTCTGAGTGGGTTCAGTACTTTTCCTCTGAATCTGTGCATTTGATCAAATGTTTTCAATGAGGTGTTCAGCACTTTTATCATAACTTTCAATTACTCCTCAACTACAGGGCATACTTTTATTAAAAGAATTTAAACAATGCGGTTAATATTTCTTAACTCATGTAAGGTCCAACGGGATATCATGTTGATAGCCACAATCCTAGTCTGAATAATTAGAAATGTACTGTTTCCTGATTAAACCCCAGAACTCTGGTGCAATCAGAATTCTGTACTTATGTGGGTCCTAAGTCTGATTGCAAATTAATCCTAGAAGTAATTATCGCTTCCATCCGCCTCACCCACAGACACAAAACCTTAGCAAACCAGCAACGTCTGGTCTTTTTGCTTAATACTTATCTCAGCTCACTGTAAACTTTCTAAATGTTTAACTCTGATTTATTTCTAGTGACGAAAGATTAGCAAACCAGCAGTGTCTGGTACTGTTGCTTATTATTGTATTTCACTGTATACTATTGTACACCTCATTTACTCTTCCTATAACTCTAGGCCATGGTCAATCTCTCGATATCTGCACCATGTCTTAATATGTGAAACCTAGGTCTTTGTGGTGCATGAATTCAGCCCTGGCAAGCAGGTCACCAGGGTTGCATCCAAATATAATGCCGCACATTCAGGAGTGTATGCAATATGTAGGGTCTCTATAAAACTTTAATGCAGTTCAAGCAAGTTACTTAACAGGGCTGCATATATTCGTTAAGACAACAAAGGGTATATTATACATTAAATCACACCTTTTAGAGGGCTGCAAGAAGGAGCCAGGTGATGGGTGCCTCCTGCAATATCTGCCATTTTACTTCCTGACCCTTTGATGATCAACAGCTCCATCAGCTATACTACATAAGCAAGACATATATAAAGGCACTCCACCTTCATGAGTGCTAAAATAATTGGCCTTTTCATCTCATCTCTGTACATGTAAATATAGGTAGGAATAAGGTCCAATCATGAATGATGTGTTCCATCCCGAGGCAGGAATCTCTCTCTCATAAAGCATGATAGTTATTTATAGGACAGCTCTTATCCTGCTCTCTAGATGAAAGAGTGCTCCTTTCACTGGCTATTCTATAGCCTTTTTCCAGAGGAAATATATATACTCATTTGAAGTACCTGCCTTTGTTAAATCTGGTCATTAAATCTATAACTCTGATTTATTTCTAGTGGCATTTTGAGACTTCCGGGATTTCTAAGTGCTTAATATTTTATTTTGCACAAAAGGGCATATGATTGATAACAATTACTTCTTAAGATAACAGTTATGAGGCATAACACAATATGGCACACAATATCAATATTGTATTATTTCTCATCTGTGGATCGTTATAATATTGCACAACATTTTTTCTTGGATGCGGTGAAATGCCTCCCAGGAGGGCGTTTCACCACATAATATGGACCCCCCGTATGACTCATATGGGGGGTCCGTATGTGACATATGGCGTTTTTCCATTTCACCACATAATATGTGGAGATCCGTATTCAAATGTGGGGGGTCCGTATTCAAATGTGGCATTTTTCCATTTCACCACATAATGTGGAGATCAAATAATCTGTATATGGTCCGTATATTTCCCCTTGAATGTGGCAGGTCTAGGGGCAGCATATATTGAGAAAATGGAGGAAAAAGGGCCGTATGTAGGGCCGCATGTTATAAAAGGCAGAGGTGTAGGAAGGAAATCTTGATTGGGGGGGCCCAGGGGGTCCACTCCAACCAACTTTTAAGTATCGCTTTTTATGCATGATGTATCATATACATACTTATATTAGATTATATGGAGAAGTAGTATTTGGGCCCCCTTTAGTTCTGGTTCGGGGGCCCAGTACCCTCTGCATCCACCTTTCCTTATGTGGGAGATTGAAAATTGTGTGTATTGTATTACAGGTCTTGACAAATTTTGGGGGGGCCCAAACACATTCAGGCCCCTCCTTCTCAGTGATTGGGGGGGCCCGGGCCCCCCTGGCCCCCCCTTTTCCTACGCCACTGAAAGGGGTCCACATGTTGTTTTTGGTCTAGAGGATAGGTCGGGGAAGGGACAGGAGAAGTAGGGGATTGGGACAGAAAAAGTTGGAGAAGGGACAGGAGAGGTCGGGGGAGGGACAGTGAAGGTGGGGAGGGCACTGGTAATGTTGGCAAAGAGACGTGGGAGGTCGGATCTGGGACAGGGAAGGTCGGGAAAGTCACTGGGAATGTGGTAGAAGAGATAGGGGAGGTCGGGTAAGAGACAGGGAAGGTGAGGAGGGCACTGGGAATGTTGGGGAAGAGACAGTGAGTAACACTTCTACGATGGCCTGTT